>CM076570.1:410530344-410820296 GCA_034641835.2 Pinus albicaulis | reverse complement strand
TGGTAGTATTTGCAATGGAGGTTTTCTATACTGAGGATTATATCCTCTGTTTGGGGCATTGTAATAGTTTTTAGGAGCTGCATTTTTGGCTTCCAGTTCCATCTTGACCATCTTCTTTATCATCTTACTTATTTCATCCATTTTATCTGAATCCTTTTCTTGATTAGAGGTAGAAACCTCTTCTTTGCCTTTTCTTCTGGCATCTGGTTCAATTTTTCCTTTTAACTTTCCTGTAGAGGCAAAGTTTGCTTCTAGTTCCAGAGCATCTGATTGTGCATCATCTAGATTGGCAGGTTTTCTTTCCCTTAAGGAGAACCCAAAGTCGAAATCAAAGGCTGCTATGAAGATTATCTTGGCAGCAGCTTCATTTGGCTTCATTTCCGGAGGCAAGCTTAGATACAACTTGTTGAATCTTTTGATGAATTCTGATACCCCTTCATTCTGTTTCTTCTTGATAGTATTAAACTCAGTAAGGCACATTCCAAAATCCTTCTTTTCCCCCCACTTCCTGAGAAAAGCGTTTTCCATCTGATCCCAGGTCGTCACAGAACGATTTCCCAGTGTTTTAAACCATTTTCGAGCTTCACCTTCTAAAGACTGCACAAATAATCTCAAAACCACATCCAGATGTTCAACATTCAAATTTTCTACAAAAGAGCAGAAGGTCTCGAGATGTTTCTGAGCATCCACATCATTTTCACCATTGAACCTTGGCAGAATCTTCAGATAATCCTGTGGCATATCATTCAATACTTGGGGTAAGGCCAGAGGAGCATATTTGTTCAGGAGAAAAGCAGGAACATTGGCCATTGGAGGCGGTGGGGGTTGCACAACAATCTGAGAAACAAAAGAAGGGAGAGGGGTAGGGGGAAGCGGAGTGTGAATGACAATGGGAATATATTGAACCGAGGTCTGAGGTGTGGATGGGAATAGTTCTCGGTTGACGGGAGCTACTTCAGTGACCTCTTTAATTTCCTCAGCCTCGAAAACAGGATAAGGTTCTTCCCCAAATAAAGTATCTCCCCTACGTGGGGTTTCTAGATAAACTTCGGGATTTTCTGTTCTAACTTCTTGAGAAGAAGAGGGCGGATAATCTTCAACAGAACACTCAGGATTTTCAGCACGGGCTGACTTCCTCTCCTTCCAGACTTTTTTATGAATAATTTTCTCTGGGTCAGACACGTAAGGTGTTTTCAGTTGAGCTGTATCTGACCTCAAATGTGGCCTACGAGGAGCCAGGACTACCGATAAGATTTATCAAACACGGACCAGTGGAGTCGCCAAGGTGAGAAATCTGCAACTCTTCACCTCTCTGTGCTCACCTGATTAGAGAGTGAAATAAGATGTCGAAAACCCAGGGAAACTGATATTCTTGAATTCGTTCCCCGGCAACGGCGCCAGAAAGATGTTGTGGATGATTTTGTCACCCTCCTAGAGACAGCCTAGAGTTGCCATAGACCAGTGCCTAGGACATCTTAATATAGAAAGGAGTCCTTTATAGTTTGGGTTGTCAGTCCAAGGGACTCACTTACTATCTCTTGTTCTAAACAAGGAAATTGAAATAGATTGAATTGGTCCCAATTCTCTTTCAGTGGCTGATACACAGATAGGAATAAAGTAAAGACATCAGGTAAAACTTCAGCATGATAGTATCAGACAGCTAAGAGACCGTTTTACTGTAAAGAGGGCCGATTCAAGTAATATATTACAGAAATCTGATATCAAGAAGTGCGGGCAGGAAGGAAACATGAGAAGATATTATTGACAAAAGGGCGCATCAATTTACGAATCCTTAAGCCATTAATATAGCAGAAATTATGAAATGAGTGAACATGGAACAGTATATCACTTCTAGGCCTATTTAAAGCGCTTGACTAATTCCAGAAAGGGCACCACTTAAGATGAATCCTTACTGCAAACTAGTGAGCCACTCGCATTCTAGAACATGATACAAGAAGAAAGTTTGCATGAAAAAGGATGATATATTAACATATGAGAGAAATTACATACTGCAATATACCAAAGACCAGAATCCTCAATACAGTCATAACCCCTCCTCACCGAGACCCAACGGGCTCTGAAACTTCATACAGAAATGTCACAAGATGGATACAATAGTCTTCTCGCTGCACAGCTTGCTTACAGAAATCTGGAACCCTAACAATGTCTTCTTTTTTGATATTTATAGAGAGGAGAGAAACTTCTGGAGGGAGAGGTAGGTATCCACATTTATTGATCTAATTTGAAAAAGAAAGGTGGGGAGCATTCGCGCCTTCTTCATGAATGACTAGCTATAAATGAATATACCTAACAACCTGTATACAGAAATTAATGCCGGGAGATAAAAATCTCCTTATGTACAAAACGAAAATAATAAAATATATACATCGGGATGCCTTTAGCTGAAGAAAAATCTGATGCCGTGAGGGGCCTGAGCTGGCCTGCAACTCTGGTACTGTACTCCTGGCCTTTGAAGTCTGAATTTGAATTCTGAATTTAAAATGCGGGGCGAATCTCTCTGGAGGGTTCTGAGATTCTCTGTCTGTGTTTTCTTTAATAGCAGTCATTTCATGTACCGGCTTCAGCTCTTTTTATTTAATTTCGCCCACAGGAGATCATCTTCTGGTATGTTCTTGATTTTCTGAAATGGAGGCGACAGATTGATATGCCCCTTACTCTTAATTTGAAAACCTGCAAAAACCCTGAAAATATTAGAAAAAACACGACTAGGGTAAAGGCGGGGAGTGATGAAGGTGAGAATGGATGAGATGATGCAACCATAGGACAAAGACGGGAACATACAGGGTGGCGGGAGCAGACAATGGAGGTTTTTGTGAATGTGCGAAACGTAACACAGTATGGTCGTGGAAGAAGAATGACGATAGATTATGAGTTAAATATATATATAAAAACATACGCACAGCTATATATATATTGGCGCGAGGACACAATAATGGATGCACGAGAGAGAGACACATAGACGTATGGGAGACTAGCGGAGGAAACGACGTGGCGGGTACGTTGATGGGTGGAGACATGAAACAGTGACACGGTGGCAGACTGTGGGACGTGGCGGGACATAGCGATGAACGATCAACTCTGGGACACATCTGCCGTCGGATGGAGGTAGGCAGATCGGACGGAGAGGGTGGATCCCGCTGCCCGGACATCGACCGAAGAATAACGTGCGGGGAGAGAGCGGTTTCCCGCTCGTACCAAGGACACGTGGCCTCTCTCGTGTGGGATCGCTGGTCCCGCGGTAAATACCGCCAGCCGACAAGAGCGGTGCGGGGGGAAACCGCCGGTTTCACTGTGCGCCGGGGCCAAAGGTGGGGCCCACACTCCTTGATCTGTGCCGTTGATTGAACATGGATCGGATGGCTGTGACGGCGCCCGGAATATAAGTGATAAGCCCCTGTTTCTCCCAGCCCATGGTCCTGTAGCTCGGGTCACATGAAAATTAAAGCGGGAGGGGCTAAGGTTTAAGGGGCTTCGGCCCGATATATAAAACACTGCGCACTGGTGCGTTTCTATAAGTCTACGCACCAGTGCGGTGATACGACTTATGGGCACCGTAAAAATCCCAAGGCCAATTAGAACGGCCCCGTGTGTTGTATCACCAACACTATGCCCAATGCGGTTTTATACCTTAACGACCAGGTGCATTCTCTTTCGACTGCCTTGGGGCTCCTTCTACATGTATGCACTGGTGCGTTAAATCTGGAGTAGCGCACCGATGAAAAAAAACATCCGTAATAATCTCTGGCTTCCAATGTTTTTTAGTTGTGTTGAATTTCTATTAAAATCTATGCCAAAACCTCCATAACCATAAACAGATGTTGTAGCAAATGTTTTTTTGACAATTTTGGCCAATTTTATAACACTAAAAACCTCCTTTATAACCTTCTCTAGAGGGTCTTTTCCTTGTAGTGTGCCATGGTACTTGACACAGACAAACCTACTCTGTCTTCGGTCTTTGGGAGGGTACTCATCTCCACGAGAGTGCATGCATCCATTGTCTAAGGTTCAGGCGAAGCTTAAGAGTAACCGTAACTATACATTTGACCAGCTCTCTCTGTCTGTTATTGTGATACTGGGTTTCATCTCTAGAAAACAGTAGTACTTAGACAGGGTCTTACCCCTCTGGCTACTTGATTAGTTGAATTGAGAAGTTATTTTTTTTTAGATGTGTGGTTCTACTATCACCAAGACTCAATAATACATCACAATAAAAATTTTGATAAAATTAACCAATCATCATGGCGTCCTTTGACCCTCGTCATCTTTTTAGGTGACAACAATGTCTCTCTCCATTGACACTGGGGGAGGAGTCGAGTCTCGTTCACCCAGTGCCTTATCTAGAAGAGAAGTCTCCAGTTTTTACCCCTTATTTTCACATTGCTCCCTACAATATGGATTTTCCTGATGATCCCTTCACGGAAGGAGTCGTACCTCCTTACAATCCTCCTCTCACTGATCCATTGCAACCATTGTTAATTTAGGTAGCACCGGTATCAACCATGTCTTCAGCTACACACACATCCACTTCACGACCGGCGACAGTTGGGTCGGTGTCGTTGGTGGCCAACTTGGTTCCACCACCATCTTCCCTACCAGTTATCAGTTCTACACAATTGGTTGGAAACCCTAGTAGCTAAAATTTGTCTGGTCCTAGCAACTTGAGCACAAGAACTACGAGTTGAATTCCAAACCCTTCGATATCTGCTCCTATCGTAACTGCACCTGGACCTCTGGTTTCCGCTCCCACTAGCAGGGCTACTTCAGTTCCTTTTAGCAACCCTTTCGCTTGGAATCCATTTTTGAGTTCGAACCCCTTGGCTACTATGCTAGGTGGCAATGTCACCAACAATTATATGCTATGGGGCACTTCGGTACCCCTACATTCTCTGGGACAAGCAGGTCCATCGATTGTTAATTCCATTCCTCTTAGTGGTAAAATTTATGGTGTAGGGTCTATGCCTACGGTCAATTATGTGAATAGTAGTATGCCACAAGCTAAATTTATCGCGTCTATGTGGGCGACCCTTCCGAAAAACTAATTGGGACAAGGGGGAAACTATTACCCTAGGGGAAACCAGTCGTTTGTCCCCCAATACAAAATCCCCTATGGATAACAACCCTATATCCCTACACTGCACTCACTGGAAATTTTTATCAACATATTCCTACTTATCCCATTGGTAGCACTTTTATGGGTGGACCCTACAGTCCAAATGGTCAGCTAACACCTCCTTGGTTAGACTCGAGGATAACCACACAATTGCCATTTTTGGCAACTTTAGAAATCCCCAATCTATATAAATTTACTAATGATCCCATCAATCATAACCCTCTTTGGTCTCCAGTACCGCACAAGATTCCATCTGACATCCCTACGTTCAAAGGGAAAAAAGGGGAGGATCCAGCTACGCACATCACCACGTTTCATCGATGGTCTGTTTCTAACTCCATGGTGGATGATAGTATCCGACTCAGAATTTTCCCCCGCACTCACACATGCAATGCTGCCAAATGGTACATCGAGTTAGCACGTTCTGCAGTCAATACTTTTGGTGCCTTAGCAATGGAATTTCTTGAGAAATTTCTACTACCTATCTGATATGAAATCGGAACTAAACTCTTAACCTCGTTGTGCCAAGGCACCGCCACCCATATCTCCGATCACATTCATGAATGGAGACGTAGGCAGAGGTTGGTCAAAATGTCAATCCCGGATCATCTATTATCGAACTAGTTTTGTAAGTCACTCTTGCCACCCCTTGTTAAAGGCGTTTGCTTGTCTAGTGTGGTCACGAAAGACCAATCCATCTGTCATGCACAACATCTAGATCTCATATATTCTCAATCTAGCACGCAGTATGAGTTAATCCCCCATGCCTCTGGAAACCCGAATCCTTCCACTACTCAATTACTCGAAGCACACGCTGACGGACTCATTGGCACAACTTCTGGTGTAGTTGTAAAAAAACTTAGTGGGCAAGCTTCCTAGCCATATTCGACTACCATCGCCCCTACCCAATCGACTGCTCTTCCCATTGCTGAGGAACACTCTGTGCAGTCTACACAAAAACCTAGTGGCAAGAATAAGAATAATAAGAAAAAGAGTGCTCCTTCTGAAGAGCAGCCCAACATTCAGAAAAATCCCAATCAGTTAAACGCTGCTAAAAATGACAAAGAAAAGGAGAAACCTATGAGATTCCCTTGCAATATTTGTGCAGAGGACGACTTGACATATAAATGTCCTTGATTGCATGAATGGACATATTTTATCACGCAAAAGGACTCTAGAAGGACACATGTCATCCTTCACAATCCCTTTCCTAATCCACAACAGCAGTAACAACACATGGTTGCAAACCCGCCACAACCCCCCCAAAGGGGAAATGGTGCTACTCATCCTTCCGGTGAAGGATCATCTGCCATTTATGGCATGAAGACTCTTGAATTCCAAAACCGAGCTAAAATATATGGAAATCCAGTCATTGAGGCTCACGGACCTGGTTCAAGCTCGAATCCACCACTGCCTAACGATCTGCATATCGAAATGCCTGCTTTTCACCATGTCATTTGTCCCCCCAAAGGGACCCTTTGACGCACGACTCATAACACCTCTGCATGTGCTTCCTAGAACTACAACATTGTAGAAGACTTGGCGTAAGCACTATCAATTATGTCTGCACTCGAAGTGTTGCAAACCTTCCCAACGCAAAGGAAAGCCCTGCTTTCGGCCATTGGTGGAATTGACCCCAGGGATTCTATGCTAGCCATACTTGACATGAAAAAATTCAAACCTTGCCTTTCACACCAGATTGCTTTCCAAGTTAAATTTGTGTCAAAAGGGAGACCAATCCATCGTACTATCATAGACGAAGGTGCTTTGACCTGCGTAATGTCAATTGTGTGCTGGATCACTTTGGGTTCTCCTAATTTTTCTCCGTCGTTGAATTCCCTCAAATATTTTGATGGCCACGCCTTCCTCCCAAAAGGCTACCTTGCTAGCTACCCCATTACACTTAGTGGGAAAAAGATAATTGTGGACATAGAAGTTGTAGATCATCATCTCGACTATAATATTTGGTTGGGTCACAATTGGTCTTACACGATGATTTCCATTGTCTCTTCGATTTTCTGACTCATCCTTTTTCCGTTGGATGGGAAGATAATTACAGTGGACCACCTATCCTTTTTCACCCCTAATTATTCTGCATTACCTGGCAGCACTATGCCCTTAGTAGGAGGCGTTCCTGACTCTTATGTCAGTGTTGGTACCAATATTCTGAAGGCATCTTCCTTGATGGGTTGTTCTCCTCTCCCGCCGCCTAAGGTTCCACACAAGATTTCAATGATATCCACCACCTCAGATGGCTTTATCAATCCCTGGATCCTATTGGCGCCTTCAAAAATAGATTCCTAAGGAGATCAGATTCCACTATAACCAGTTGAGTCGGCTTATCAATCCATCCAATTAACATTTGAACCCTCCACTGCTTTGGTCTCGACCAATGGTACCACCCTCTCGCCCACCATAGCTCCTTCCAAGGATATCATCGATGAAGTCATGCTTACGGATGAAGCTATTCGAGAGATCATGTCTCTAGAGGAACGACCTTGGGGAGAGTTTCACCATCGCGCTTCGATGTTTGATTCAGATGCGAACACTATTCAAATCCCGTATTTCGACCCACTTGATATCATTCCCTCTTCTTACATGATTGTTCAAACTATTGATGCAGAAGGGAGCATGGGAAATATTTCTACGATACCCATGGTAAAAATGGGTATTGTGGAAAATACGCAGATTGCAGCCCGAAGGAAATTGCATTCTTTACATCCCTTTTTAAGGAGTTTCATGATGTTTTTGCTTGGTCTTATGATGAAATTCCTAGCATAGATCCTTATATATTTGAGCACGAAATCAAGATTTATGACAATGTCATGCATTTCTGGCAAAGGCTCTGACCTGTCCACCCTCGAAAAGTAGCAACTATCAAGACAGAAGTCAAAAAACTCTTACAGGTTGGTTTCATCTATCCCATTCCTCTGATGGAATGGGTATCCAATCCGGTTCCTGTAGATAAGAAATAAGGTACCATCAGCATTTGTGTTGATTATCGTGATCTGAACGCCGCTTGTCCAAAATAAAATTATCCTACTCTGTTTATAGATCAGATTCTCAATGATTGTGCCAGATGTGAATCTTTCTCTTTCATGGATGGATTTTTGGGATATAAAAAGATAGCGATTAAAAAGGATGACCAGCATAAATCTGCCTTCATTTGTCCTTGGGGCCCATTTTCATATCATAAACTCCCATTCGGTTTGAAGGATTCGGGAGAAAATTTTCAAAGGGCCATGGACTATGCATTTCACAATAGCAGGAAAATTGTACAAGCTTACTTAGATGACCTTCTGACTCATTCCAAGAAATGAGCCCATCACCTTGCACATCTTAAAGAAATATTTGCTCACTGAGGTTCTACAACATACGTTTGAATCCGCATAAGTGTGTATATTTTGTCGAGTCTAGATGTCTTCTTGGTTTCATTGTCTCGAAGCACGAGATTAGGGTTGATCATGACAAGGTAAAGGAAATTATTGAATTACCTGTGCCACAATCCATTATGCAAATCCAATGTTTGCAAGGAAAGGAAAACTTCTTACGTCGTTTCATCATAAACTATGTCGAGATGACGAAAGGCTTCATGCGCTTACTCAAGAAATGGGTACCATATCTATGGGACCATCAAGCTCAACTGTTGTTTGATGCCTTGAAATGGGAACTCATTTCCGCCCCACTTCTTAGTGCCCCCAACTATTCGTGCGACTTTCTCCTCTACCTAGTAGCCTCACCATATTCGCTAGGTATGGTTTTGGTTCAAGTTCACGATGACGATAGTGAGCATCTGATTTATTATCTGTCAAAAGGTCTCATCGGGCCTGAATTACGATGTTCACATGTGGAGAAACTATCTCTCGCGGTGGTCTTCCCTGTCACCCGCCTCCAACACTTTATATTGCTATGGAAAACTACCATGATATCTTTTGAGAATCCCATGCGACACATCTTGTCTCGCCAGATCATTGGAGGAAAATATCACAAATGGATTGTAATCCTCCAACAATTTGATTTGGTTTTCACTGTTGTTAGGGTCTTATAATAATAGGGTTCATAATTTTTGAATTGACTTTGATATTCTTGTAAATATGTACATACCTTGCTTTCTGCAAGTTGTTTTCCCATATTTGAAAATAATAATAAAATGAAAAGAGGGTAAAAGTCCTAAAAGAAAGATCAAAGGACTTAGAAAAAGATAGACCCCAAAAGAAAAAAGAGAAAAATAAGACATGAAAGTGAGAAAGTCAAAATGCCACTACCATTTACTTTTCCTGCAAAAAATAATGATTATGTGCAGATTGTCAATAAAATGCCATAATCCATGATCAGTTAAATAGTTTAATATTAACTTTCCATGCTTTAAATTTCATGTTTTAGATAGAGAATAAAGATATGTCAAACAGTTTAAACTTGACAAACCAGTAGATAGTTAGAGAATAAATGAGGAGTTCAATAGTTTAATCTGAGCTCTCGGATGAAATAAGGTTAGACTTATATAGATTTATGCTTTGAAATAAAAATGGATTTAGGGTTGCAAGCTTAAATGCATCCATGAAAATGAATTAAAAAATGTTAGAATAATGATGGGTAGGTAGAAAGAAGTTGTGAAAGGCATGTAATAAAGCATCATCGGGAAATGTTACTAATTTCCTCTCTCCCACAATGATTCAATATTCAAAAGCTTGAGTTAAAGAGGCTCAGAGCATTTCTATGACTTTTGTTGGGACCAGACCCAAGGCTTAATAACTGATTGGTTAAAAATATCAAATTCCCTACATGAAAACCCATTTCATCAGCATTTTCACCCTCATCCATGATTATGATCCCTTTTCCTAAGTAAAATACCCTTTTTTCTTAGTGAAAGTAAAAACCCTACATAATTAATTTCATCTTCATTCAGAAACACTCAAAAAACCCACAAAATACATTTATCCTAAGTTTAAGTGTGAAAAACAAAATGGAACAAACTATGCTTTATTTGTCTATCTTTACACTTTACTTAGTTTTAAATTATGTATTTTTCATTAATTTCCTACATTACACCTTTACTTTCATATTAATTTCTAACTATATTTATTAACTCCCTATTCTATACCATTCTCGTATATTATTAAATCCTTTATATTTAAATAACCCCAAAACCCTTATATTTTAAGTTTAAACCTATGTTAATATATCCCACGTGATGAAATAAATCCCCGCCCATTAACCCATAGGTTTAAACATATCGAAATAAAAAATATACCCCGCCCCCCTATGGTTTTTAATCATTTGTCAAAAGGTTTAAATACTATATAATAAACCCGTGCCAATGTTATTAGTTGAAACATTTCTTAAATGTTTTAATTAAAAACATATTCCCCTCCGCCAATCATATAACCGAAGGTTTTAACTTTAATAAATGTTTATTTATAAAGTTAAAAAACCATTCCGCTGCAAATCAAAACCCCAGACCCACTCCAAGTCTCGAACATTTTCGAAAGCAGATCTCGACCGTTCACATGAGTCCTTCCTGATCCAATGATGGAAAACCCATATCGGAAATAAAAGTTGCGCGACCTTAATGATTTCATTTCTACGCAAAATAGGTTGTTTAGCCTTTTCTGCCCTCCTCTACGTGGCTTACATTCATTGGATCGCATTCGATTTGTTCAAAACCACTTACCACCTTAGACAAGCATGATAACCACTGCTGGTTTATACCCCTTGAAGCCAAAAACCACCTATTTGTCTGATTTGACCGCCATTTATTACAACCTAATTCAACCCTAAAAACGCCTAATAAACCATGAAATATAATATTGTTCCCTTCTTCTACACTTATCAATTGTATCTACCTTTCAGACTTAGAGAACGAAGCATTTTATATTATTTTCGTGCCCAAAACCTGTTAAAAGCCTGCAATTACCATTGAAGATTTCCGAGAGTCCTTGAATTTCTTCATAGACCACGAAAGATACTGCAAAACCCATCAAATGCCTCAGAGTCATTTTCAAATACCCATACCTGCGTAAAATAGGTAATTTTCGAGAAATTGAGCCTGTTATCGATTTGAAAGAACCTTAATAAAGAAAAAATACAGTCAGATTTTAAATTATCCGAGAAATCCTATGAAAAAAGGTCCAAAAAATAGACTAAAACCTGGAAATTTTTTTTAAGAAACCCTTTTTTAGACTGCGCATATTTTTAAATGGAAAATATTGATTTTTTCTAGTTTTTTAGACTATATAAAACTCTAATTTAAGCCCAAAAATCCTCTGAAGGTAACCTAACCTCTGTGCTTGATTTCACATGATTTTTTGCCCAATTATCCATTGAAAAAGCCCAAGAAACCCCTGTTTTCTGTTTTCTAACTAGTAAGAGTCTGAAATACATATGAAAGTCAAAAATTGAAGGAAAAATCCAAGAAAAGAACCATATTCTGCTTTTTTTAATCCAAGAACCCCTGTCAAAGTCAAAAAATACTTTTGTAAACTGTTTAGTCTTACAGAAGTAACCAGAAAGCTTAAAAACAAAGTTTTTATAGTCCTAAAAGCCTAAAAATAAATGCCTAAATCTACTCCAGTTGCATCTTCCAAGACTACCATCATTGTGAACCCTCTACAACCTCTTGTTGTAGACATTGAGCACACCCCATTAGCAGATGATGACTACAAGATAGCAGACCCCATTGTAGAATTTAATATGTTAGAACTTCATAACTGGAGCTATGAAAAGTCCTTAGATCAGGTGGAAGAAGTCCAAATTTGGGAATCAAACCTTCCCAAATATGTTGTTCCAGTCACTCATTCATGTCCAAAGCTGATCATATTGTGTCAGAATTATTATGTGCTTGAACAAAGAGCCATAGTGAATGCAAACGAAGAAGTACTTTTTAAAATTACTGTTGAGTCCATAAATCAAATGTTACAGCTCAAACCTAATCCTCAAGTAGTTCCTTTTTCCATAGAAGCACTTACCAAGTTGTACATTGGCCTTGATTTTCCCAAAAGATTCCAAATATTCCACATATTTATGCCCTTACATGTGGAAATTCCTCAAATCAATCCTCCATATTCCACTTCAACATTTCCAGAATGTTCAAGGCATGTAATTTCTATGTTATCTTTCATCCTAGGATACTTCACATATGAGCATACAGATGAATCCATCCTAGGTTTCCTGTCCACTTTCACACCAGGACAACCTCCATCTGTTATCTTCAATTATGTTGGGTACATTGTTGACAATATCCATGAACATTTGGTTAAACTGCCAACTGAAGGAGTGCTTAGATACACATATTTTCTCTTCCATATGTTTTTGTATTTTCAAGAAGATAAGTTTCCAGTAACCCTCCAGAAGCTTGACATAGAAGAAAAACCACTTTCAGTTATTTTTTGGACATCCTTAATCAGGAAAGAGTCCATATAGTTTACTTATTCAGAATTTTCAGACTTCTTTTTTCATCCATTGATAAATATGTTAACAAATACTGAAGAACCAAGGATCAATGATTAAATGAAGAATATTTTACAGCTATCAGAGCATACCAAGATTGGAGATTGGTATTTGTATGAAAAACACACAGAGATCAGAGTTTTTGGCTCTAACTTGTTGCCATACAAATTACCCAAATATGTACCAATGAGGGTTTTTGCCTTGGAATCCATCAGGAAAATCTTAAATTATGATTCAATCAAATTTCTAGCAGCAAAGAAGAAAACACAGTTTAAGTTGAAGAATCAAGTGGGACCATTTATATGTAATCATAGAGATGCAGAGATAGAAGCAACCAAATAGTTATTAGAGTATAGATTTGAAGAGAGTTTCTCCTGGAACTATGATCCACAAGGAATACTGAGTAAAATGAGGGTTAAGTGTAAACTAACACCCTACATTCATGAGAAAAAACTAGAGATTGAGAAGTATATCAATCGGACTGAATGGACATAAAACATTTTAATAGATGTAGTAAAGCAAGATGATACTAGCCATACTTTACAAACTGTAGATCAAACATAAAAGGCCACACAAAGAGTCAGAGAAGAAGGCTCTTATGTTGCTGAAACCACTACTGAAACTAGGTTCAAGTTAAGATATAATAAGAAACCTAAGTTAAACTCAGTTGACAAAGAGAAATTTATTATTGAGGTTGAAGACACAGATGTCCTAGTAATTAATAAAGATGTTGTTACAGTCATGAGAAATGAGTCAGTTACAGAGAATATGAATGAAGAATAGATTGATAATTCAAATGCACAGTTGATAGAGAAAAAACAAAACATGGAAGCATCATCTTCACAGAGGGCAGAGGAAAAGGATCTTGATATAAGAGAAAAATACAAACAGATCAAGATAAAGAATGAGATTTACTCTCAATATTTGAAGAAAACACCAAGTATTCAAAACATAATTTTATCTGATTTTGACTACTCAAATAAAAATTTCATCATGTCAGTGTTACAACCTACAGTGAAGACTCCAAAGACAGTTGCAGACTACAAAAAGGTTGATCTAGAAGTACAAACAGAGAAAGTTCATGCACTTGATCAAATAGGATTTCATAGACAGAGTTCAGAGATGTTGTATTCTACTATAACAACCAAAGCTATGGGTGTTCAAAAAATTCAGAACACAATCATAAACATGAAAGATCAAATGAAGGTTGACAAAGCCTCATTATATGCTAAATACCTAAGGATTAAGTATTTAGAAGAGTTGGTCCTGCAAGTTGGATATGATCCTGAAAATGTGAAAGTAGCAGAGCAGTTAGTGAAGAAGAAAAATGAGGACATTGCAACATTGAGGAAACAACTTAGACTTCCATCAACTGAATATCCTCAAGCTAAGGAAATTATACAAGAACAAAATCATAAGGATGATATGATGAACTTAATTTTTCAGTTAACAGGATAGATCAAAGAAATGGAGACTCAAATGGAAAAACTTGTCCATGAAAAGGAAACAACAAAAGCTCAGGAAACTCCCACACTTATTCCTATGGTTACTATAGCTGTGCCTTCAACTCTAGCAGAAGATTTGGCACCCAAAGAACCACTGGCTACTACAGTGCCAGTGACATCATCTACAACTTCAGCTACAGAGTCATCCACTACAGTAGCTCAGCCCATAGATGAGGCCAGTAAACTAGTAAAAGCCATGGAATAAATGTCACTTCAGACAAGTGAGATTAACATATTGAAAAAGATGATTGATAACCTTGAAAATACAAACAATTTAGCTCAAATAAATGCTAAAACTCATGAGCAAAGGGCTAATAGGTTAAATGAAGAACTGAAGAAGTTACAAAAAAAATTAAAATTAAAGGAGCCAATGTCATATGTGAAAAAATATCTATGGAAAAAAATCATTGAAGCCATCAATGATGTGTGGCCCTCAATTCAGGTAATCTTTGAACAGAGATATTTACTAAAGGCAGCACTAGCAGAAATTCAGAAAACCAAAGATGAGATAGGTACTAAACCTGAGCAAGCCATAGAATTGATCAAGTTTCTCAACAACAAAAACAAGCAGGAGTTGGAAGAAATACAAATAACTGATAGAACAGAGACAATCCTTGAAATAAGGAAAGTCATCTCAAAGAAGAATCTAATGAAACTACTTGAAGAAAAATGTGAGAGAAGGAACATAGCCATAACCAAGTTTATGGTTAAATTTGAAAACTTGAGGCAAAGAAGTTTGCGTAATATTTTGGTCATCAATGACAAATTAATGCCTCAAGAGGATTACGATAAGAAGATTAGAGAATATGCAAAAGAGCAAGTTGAAAAGACAGGTGGACAAGGCACTCCAACAGGGAAAGTATTACTCAGAAGCTTTGAAGATTTATTTTATTTGCAACATGAGATAAGACACTTGTTTGTCATAAAACTAACTTTTGTCAGATATACTGAGGAAGATGATAATTTCAGGAAGTTAAAGAAGATACAAATTCCAAATGAAGAAGCTTGGCAATCACTTACAGATTTACTATGAAAGTAAAAAGCAGATAAGATGAAGAAAACAATTTGCTGATTTTCAATCAAAACAGATTTATTACAGCAGTAAAAACGATTTTAAAAAGTTAAAGAGTATCAGAGATTAAAAGAGTATCAGATTAAAGGGAATCAGAGTGAAAGAGTATAAGATATTGAATATAATATTTCAAAACATAATTAAAATATCTTGGCCAGCAAAGAGGACACCAAGGCAACCAGCTGCACCTTATCCACAGTCAGTTTCTATTTTATTTGGATCAATAGGACAACTTGTTGATTTGTTAAGCAACTATCTCTATTTTGTTGTAAAGATATTTTTATTTTCCTTAGATAATTCCTAGAAGCATTCTAGGATATTTTGTAAACTATATTGTATAAATACTTCATCTTTGGAAGTATTAGTGTGGAATAAATTGCTGAAGATTTCTATATTCATTTTTGTTGGACTTGAAATCTTTTGTGTTGCAAATTTCGAGTAGAAGACTGGATTAGATCAACTAGCATCATATTTCAGGATTCATGTGATGAGCTATTGAAGTGAGGTATTCTCTATTTGTCATTGTTTATATGTTATGAAACCAGCTCCAAAAATAGAAGAAAAGAGATATCAATGCCTTAGAAATCAGCCACTTCGAGGGGGCAACCTCCAATACATTACATAAATGAACAATTATTTTATGATACAAATGAAAAAACCTCCTCTCTATATATAGGATTCCATGGGGCCACAATGTGATCCTAGTGGGGCCACAATGTAATCCTAGCTGACCTAACAATAATAATGTAAGGGCACAATAATAACAATATGGGGGTTACAGGGGTACAACAATAACAATAAGGGGGTTACATCAACAATAATAAGGGACTATACTAGTAATATAAGGACCTAACATGCTCCTCTCCTTTAAAAAAGTGTTGTCCTCATCGCTTGAGTAACTCGGGGTGCTTCTGTATAAAATTATCATCCTCCCATGTAGAATCTTTAGTGGGTAAGTTCTTCCATTTGATGAGATACTCTGAAATTGATCGATTTCGTAGCTGTCGAGTTCTTGTTTCAAATCTGGCAACCCCGAGGTTCAATATGGTTTCCTTCCTTATCAAGTTACGGCAATATTGTTTGGCTAGGAATTTTGTCCCCTATAACCTTTTTTAAGCATGAAACATGGAAAACTGGATGCACTCGCGAAGAAGTAGGAAGCTCCAATTTGTATGCCATAGTACCAATATTTTGCAACACCTTGTAAGGACCATAGTACTTTAGCGATAATTTATCATCCTTCTTAGCTTGCTTGAGGGACATTTGTTTGTATGGTTGTAGCTGTAAAAATACCCAATCTCCCACATCAAAACTTCTCTCACTGCGATGTTGATCTGCCTGTTGTTTCATTCGATTTTGTGCCAAATTTAGGTTATCCTTTAAGAGTTGGAGAACTTCTTGTTGATGCTCGATGTGATCCTCCACTGCTTGAACCTTATAATTTTCCCTTAAAGAAGATGTGATGGATGGTGGATGATATCCATAAAGTACCATAAATGCAGTCATTTTTGCTGCAGTATTGAAGGAAGTGTTATACCACCATTCACCGAGAGGTAACCACTTGACCCATTTTTCTTGCTTATCAGATACAAAACAACGAAGATGTCCTTCCAAAAATTTATTCACTATCTCTGTTTGACCATCGGATTAAGGATGATAAGATGAGCTATGAGCTAGTTGAGTACCCAAACAAGAAAATAATTCCGTCCAAAGATTTCCTGTAAAAATTGGATCTCTGTCACTTACAATAATCTTCGGGTTTCCATGTAGCTTTTGAATTGTTTCCATAAATTCCGTAGCAAATGTACTTGCTTTAAATGGATGAGATAATGCACAAAAGTGTTCATACTTGGTAATTCTATCAACTACCACCATGATGCCACTCCTTACTTCAGACTTAGGTAAACCTGTGATAAAATCCATTAAAATCTCCTCCCAACATTGACTTGGAATGGATAAAGGTTGTAGAAGACTCGGGGTCTTAATTGTCTCAACTTTATTTTGCTAGCAAACCAAAAATTCCGCCAGAAACTTTTGAATATCAGATTTAAGGCCATCCCAAAAAAAATCTTTCTTCACCCTGTTGTAAGTTTTTAAAAATCCCGAGTGTCCTCCTAAAGGAGAAGTGTGCAATTCCAAAAGAATCTTTTGTTTTAGTTGTGAATTCTTGCAAATATAAAGCGATCTTTGTACCATAAGGAATCATTTTTCCAACTAAATGTATCAGATGTACTAGGATCTTGCTGCAGCTTTTGAATGAGTGTCCAAACTTCTTCGTCCTTCTTCCATTCATCCCTTGCTTTGGTTTGAGGAGTGGTAATTCTTGCCAATGCATTACATGATACGGTTGGACTCATTTCTTCTTCTTCTAGGGTTGCTTCCTAGTGTATATCCTCTTCTTTTGAAGTTTCTTGTTCATTTTCTTCCTCCTCTTCCCAATCTATGTAAAATAATTTCTTCCTAGTACACTTATGACCTTTAGTGTATTTTCTATCACAACTGTAGCAAAGCCCTTTTTCTCTTTTTTCTTCCAATTGTTGTGGTATCAACCTTTTAGGCTGTGGAAGTCTAGGAGTAGCAACACTTCCATCTTTATAGATGTGAGTGGTAGGATTGCTTGTCACCATAATTTTACATTCAATTTTTCATGCCAACCTGAATGCCTTCTCTAATGAATGCGGTTTCCAAACACGAACTTCATGTTGGATGTTATCCTTTAAAGTCCCTATGAAGACATCAATCCTATGTTCCTCTGGAATATTAGTTACCCTTATATTCAATTTTTGGAAGTCTTCAATGTGCTCCGCCACTAAACCCTTTTGTTTGATATTTATCAATTGGCTAAAGAAGGTGTTGCTCTTTGTATCCTCATAATGTGCTATCATTTCCTCCGCAAAAATTGAACAAGTTAAAAAATGTTTACGGGAGCAAAGCCATCGATACCATACAAATGTATTTTTTTCTAAATGTAAAGTTTCAATGCGTACCTTTTGTGTGTTTTGCACATTATTGAGATCAAAATATTGCTCTATCTGTAGTATCCATGTTACGGGATCCTTGCCATCAAACTTCCTCATATCCATCTTTGGAATATGGTGGTTCTTTAATCCAACATTAGAGTTTATGAAATCATGACTAACATTTATTTTGTTCTTAGGAAACATTAGGAAACGTTTCTTGTATCAACTTTGCCATTAGGAAACATTTCTTGTATCAACTTTGCCAAACCTTTGATGTCTACTTTTAGATTATTCTTCATGTTTTCCATTTTTTCATCGATCTTAGCTTCCATGTCAGCCATCTTAGCTTCCATGCCAACTTCCATGCCATCCATATTAGCTTCCAAACCATTCATCTTAGCTTCCACACCTTTATTCAAACCATCCATCTTAGTTTCCATGCCTTTCTTCAAAACTTCCATTTCATTTTTTGTTGCTCTTTGCGATAGTGAAATTTGGTGCACTTGCTCTTGGAATTTTGATATCTCATGTTGCATTTCTTTGTCTTCATGAGTCATAGTAGAGCCTTATGAAGGCTTAATTGGTGTTGAATTCTTTTTAGGAGGCATTTTAAGACCCAATACTGATATTTGTGCTCAACAGGCCTTTGGAATCACCTAGAACTGATTTTTCAAACAAGACTTATGCAATTTGAAAAAAATACACACCTTTTTCTTGATTTTGAGGAGCTTGATATTGAAATTGAATTATATCTTTGATTTTGGATCTTCAATATCTGAAATTCGGCCCTGAAATAGCCATCTGAATCTTATTTCAAATGCCATAGGTCTAACCTGATTCGGATTCTTGAAGACAAAGTTATGCCCAATCTCCTATTATGACCTAATTATGGACTAGTTCAGTAGAGCGAACTTGTACGACTTACCATGTGTCACTGTTTCATCCTTCGGCTCTGAAATTGATATAGAGAAAACTAAAGTCTATGTACTTGCAGCCAGTTTTTACAGAATCCCAATCCAATGCTCAGAGAGAGAGTTATGATGTTTTTCCAACGGTCACCTCTTTGAGATGAAATTCGAGTGCCTGAAACAATCCTAAATTCCACAGATCATATCTCCCAAAATATTGCGAACCAAGATCTAAAATTTTTACAAGAGGTTCCTCAGGTTTTCAGCTCCGCTCTGTGAAAATTTCAGCTTCTGAGCCGTCGTAGAAAAAAATTATAGCGAACATTCCATGATGACCTGTTTAGGCTAATTTGAGGAGCCTGCAAAAATCCCTAACTTCCACAGATCATATCTCCGAAAATATTGCAAACCAAGCTCTGAAATATTGTGACAATGTTCCTCAGGATTTTAGTTTCACACTATAAAAATTTCAGCTTCTGAACCTTCGTATAAAAACAGTTATAGCGAAAATTCCACGATGACCTATTTGGAGTAGCGAAAACCTAGAATCCAAAGCTTTGATACCAAATGTTATGAAACTTGCTCCAAAAATAGAAGAAAAGGGAGATCACCACCATAAAAATCAGCCACTTCGAGGGGGAAACCTCCAATACATTACATAAATTAACAATTCTTTTATGATACAAATGACAAAACCTCCTCTCTATATATAGGAGTCCATGGGGCCACAATGTAATCCTAGTGGGGCCACAATGTAATCATAGACGACCTAACAATAATAATGTAAGGGCATAATAATAACAATATGGGGGTTACAGGGGTACAACAATAACAATAAGGGGATTACACTAACAAAAATAAGGGACTATAATAGTAATATAAGGACCTAACATTATATTCTTGGTTTCATGCATCCATATATGTGTTCCAAATTTGAATGAATAAACAGGAGTATTACTTCAAGATTTGTTAAAAGCACCCTATCTTTACTATTTATCATTTTTATGTTTTCTGCTGCTTTCCAGAGTAGGGAACCCTTAATTACTCCCTCTTTCATTTGACCTTTGCCTACTACTCTTTTCCGGATCAAAGAACCCTTCATTGCTCTTTATCCCGATCATATCACCTCACCAAACAACCTTTCAAGATCTTCAAAGGGTCATCTATCTTGCCCTGAAAACATTTGACTTTTTGATCTTAATCCTAGCTCTGTCTGCTTGATTTTTGACTCCTCAGCCCAATGGAAAAACAGATTTCCCACTATCCATCTCATTCATTAAGTGATTTTTCCCACCAAATTAAACAAACCAAAACCTAATTGCACAATCATAACTAGCCTAATATTTAATAAATCAAAAGAAGTTAAATTTTACAGAGAGAGCCCTCTCTGAACCCTAAGAAGGCTATATCTTAGAGTTTAAAAGTTGTTCTGTGGTTACCTCTAGAGTTCTTACAACTATAAATCAAGATCTCACAACTTAGAGAATTACTAGAGTGATAACATACTGGCGACCATACTGGGGAATTAACCAATCCTTAGTTGTAAAATAGATCTTAAAGGAAATCATTTCTATCATCCTTTTGCCTTTAAGACTGTTTGACAAGTTGTGAGTATTAAAAACTGTAATTCTAGCTTCTACGAAGATTTACTATACCAGGTCTAACCTAGATCCTAAACCTGTTGTTATAGTAGATAACCCAGATAGAATTGGGAAAAAGAAAAAACAGATAGTAGAATTGGATGTTATAGTTCCATTAATAAGAGCCAATTCATTACCACAAGAGTTAGTAAGTCTGCAAGATACAAAGTTTCATTTGAAATTTGAAAATTATTTGTTCAGAAGAAAATCTGAAAATAATTTAAGTACTGTTGTTTTAGACCCTGTTTTTATTTCATTTTTGGAAACAAAACAGAAAAATATTACAGTAGATTCTGAATTAAAGAAAGTTAGAAATCAAGACAAACTTGAAGAGATTAATGCTACTATCCTTAAAGAAATTGATGAATCTATTGAATTAGCACAATTGTTAGCCTATACATATAAACCTTATATTCCTCATTTAGATATCACTACCTCATCTATAGTTTCCACTACCATAAAGTCTACAGATCTATTTATCCCTAGACTGCCTTTACAGCCTAGAATATTATTTCCTTCATCCCCTACATCCATTTCATCCACTAGCTTACCTTCTACTATTTCAAATACGTCATTCTCATTACTTACTAGTCCCTTATATATTCCAGTTTCACTTCCTAGTACCTTAACTTCAGCTTTTAGTTCGTCCACTATTTTTTCTAGCTCAGCATCTTATAATCCAGTTTCATCAGCCACTACTTCTAGTTCAGCCCCAAGAACTTCTACTTTATCTCCTAGCCAAGCTAGAATTCAAGCTATGGCTACCAGGTATGCTCCCCTAGTTCTTCCAAGACAACTTCATGACATGCCTTAGTATTACCAAAGTAATATACCACAATTTGATGCTACTACACAGTACACTACACAAAAACACATAAACAAAATGAAAGATTACTTTGAACTCCACGAAATAAATGATTATGATGTACAGATGAGGTTGTTTGCACAAACATTAACTGGATAAGTCAAAAAATGGTTTAAAGGCCTTATTACTGGTAGTATAGCTGACTTAGCTATTTTTCATAGATTATTCTTAAATAAATGGGAAAAGAAGAAAAATCCACTCCAAATATTTTCTGAATTTGATGCAATGAAAAGAGCTCCCAATGAATCAGTACAAGACTACTGCACTAGATATAACAGTGTTTACAATTCAATTCTTGCAAATCTCAAACCCACTCCTGACTCTGTCTTACTCAAATTCCCTGATGGATTTGACACTGACATGGCTTATCAGTTGAGGGAAAGAAATGCAGAAACATTAGACAGAATGAAAACAGATGTTGTAGGTGTAGAAGTAAAAATTTTAGCTAGAAAATCTAGATTGAGAAATGAGATGAGAGTAACCATGAAAGAAGAAGCCTCTAGTTCAGACACAAAAATAGATATGTTAGCTAGGACTTTAGAGAGAATTGTTATAATTAGACAACATAGAAAGAAGACCTCAATGGGATAATCAACAGCAAATCAGGAATCCCAATTTTAGGAAAAATACAAATTCAGGAAAATCAAAAGAATCAGCTCCAGATCAGACAATAAGAACCCCATTCCAGGAGAAATATGCTGAAAGTTCTCAAAACAATGTAGATGATGAGGATACCATAAATTTAATGGGAATAAATGAAGATAACACTATCTTTCTCACTCAGGAAGATCAAGAGTTATTTGAAATGCAACAACTTCAATTAGATTCAGGTAAATCATTTGACTACAAACAAGGTTATTATTTTTCTATAAATGAAGTACACAAGCAATATAACCTTAGAAGTAAGAAAAACACTGAACCTTCTACTAAGAAATCTGCTCAAAATGAAAATAAGAAAACATTAGAAGCCTCAACAACAAAAGCTCTGCAAATTCTCCCTAGGGAAAATAGGAAAAACTCTAATTCTTCCCACAAGGCTTCCAACCCTAAAATTTCACCAAGTCCAAATATTGTTGACATAACAGATGAAGTTTCTCAAGCTACAAAAGATTCGCAAAAATATGCTACTGCAAAAGCATCTAATTCTGTTAAAACAACAAACTTAGATCCTAAGACATCCACTGCTGATCCAAAATCAGCAGATCCAAGAGCTGCCACTGCAAAAATAGCTTCTGAAAATTCTAAATGTGAAAAAACATCTACTGCTTCTCAAACCACTCCTAAAAAGAAAAATGGGAGCAGTAAGACACAAGAAACTCAAACAGAAAATGAAAATGTAACTGTAGAAAAACAGGATAAACCCACTCAAACTACAGTTACTAAAGAAGATTTAATTCATATAAGTAAATCACAACCTTCATTTGATATACAAAATGAAATTGCGAAGTTAAAAATACCAATTTCTTTGACGGAATTGGTAAAACATGATTTGTATAAAACAACCATCACTGAAACATTAAACATAAATGATGGAGAATATTCTATAAACCTGAATGATGATCAACCAGAGTTGATTTTTGGCCCTGATGTGAATGGAAAGCATCAAGATGGATCAGTTCCTCCATTTTACATCAGTTTAACTATTCGTGACCAAATCTTACACAACACAATGTTAGATTCAAGAGCTTCACATAATTTAATGCCCAAAGCTATAATGGACACCCTGAACTTAGACATTACAAGATCTTACAAATATTTATTTTCATTTGATTCTAGCAAAGTAAAATGCCTAGGTTTAATCAAGGATTTATGTGTAACACTAGTTCAATATCCTGGTAAGAGTATACTTATGGACATTGTAGTAGCTGATATCCCACCCAAATATGGAATGTTATTATCTTGCTCATGGGGAGCAAAGTTACAGGGATCTCTACAATTGGACATGTCTTATGCTACTATATCAGTCTTTGGTCAACCTAAGAATTTATATAGGGAAACATTAATGAAATATATGGTAAGTAGTGTTGAAAGGTCAAAAAGTACCCAATTGACACTACACCTACTGACCTAGATTCATTCATCCTATGTAATGCTGAAATTGATAAGGAAATCAAGACTAAACTAAGGGAAGAAAAGAAAACAGAAAACAATGATAATATCTTTCATGAATCTTTATGGCATTTAGATTTTGATGGCTCAGTAAACAAGTTAGGAGCAGGAGCAGGAGTATGGATAACTAACATAGAGAAAAATCATGCAGAATTCCATGCTTTTAGACTGAATTTCAAATGCACCAATAATATGGCTGAGTATGAAGCCCTCATTTTAGGACTCCAGATTATTAGAAATTTAGGAGGTAAAAGAATAGCAATAATGGGAGATTCAGAGTTGATTGTAAAACAAATTAAAGGTGAATATTCTGTTTACAAACATAGACTAGGCCAATATAGAGAGACTGTACTAGATTTGACTGATGATTTGTGGAATGTAATTTCTCTCCAATACCTAGGAAGAAAAATTTACAAGCACATTCTTTAGCAACTTTTGCTAGTACTTGTAATTTACCTTTTCAGCCCAATCATTAATATACTGCAGAAGTAAAACACAGACCAATAATTCCAGATAACCTCAAATATTGGCAGATTTTTTCATAAGACCAGCAAATTTACCATTTTATGAATAATGAAGGTGAATTTCAGAACTGTAAAATAGACACTGATTGTACCATAGATCAAGATTTAGATAGTGAAATAGATTTGAATAATATAGATGTAAATAAAGTAAAATTTTCTAGACCAACTAAGTTTAGTCAATCTGATATAGATAGCTTAGAGAGAGTAGAAATTGATGAGATAATTGATGATAAATCTAAAATATTAAATCTCAAAGATGATTTCTTACCAAAAGGTTTAAATCCGTTAGAAGATTTATTTGACTCAAATGATGTAGCTAGAAAACCCAAAATGGAGCCACTTAGATCTGACATTGAGGAATGAAACATAGGCACAGATTTAAAACCCAAGATGATCGAACTTTTAAATCCTTACCTCAACAAGAAAAAGAAAAATATATTGCTCTTTTTAAGGAATTCCAAGGTGTTTTTGCTTGGAGTTATGAGGACCTAAAATCCTATGACACCAACATAATTCAACATAAAATTCCTGTAAAATAAGATCAAAAGCCCTTTAGAAAAAAATTAAGGAGAATCAACCCTGTTTTGATGCCCTTAATAGAAAAGGAGTTAAAAGAATGTACGATGCACAGATAATTGCACCCATCATATATTCTAATTGGGTTTCTAACCTAGTTCCAACCAGAAAAAAGACAGGAAAGATTAGATTATGTGTTGACTTTAGGAATCTAAACAAAGTATCCTTAAAAGACAATTATCCTTTACCAAAAATGGATCACATATTACAAAGGGTAGTTGGATCTTCTAGGATTTCTCTTTTAGATGGATTTTCAAGATACAACCAGATTTTAGTCCAACCAGAGGATCAAGCCAAAACAACTTTTACTACTCATTGGGGCACTTTTATGTATGTAAAAATGCCTTTTGGTTTAATGAATGCAGGGGCTACCTTTCAAAGAGCTATGGATATAGCATTTTAAAAGGAAATTCATGAGTTTTTAGTGATTTACTTAGATGACATAACTGTATTTTCTAAGACTGATTATGAACACTTGGATCATCTTAGACAAGTTTTTGTAAAGTGCAGAAAGTTTGGCATCTCATTAAATCCTAAGAAAGCCTTATTTGGATTAGAAGAAGGCAAGTTACTAGGACACATAATTTATAAGGAAGGAATTAGAATAGATCCCGCAAGAATAGAAGCAATTCTTAACATCAATCCACCAAGAAACATAAAAGAGTTACAAGCTTTTCTAGGAAAAATCAACTTTTTAAGAAGATTCATTTCCAATTTAGCTGAGATAATTAGAGAATTAAACAACATGCTTAAAAAATATTCAGTTCTTAAATGGACTGTTGAGGCCAAACAACCAATTAATTAAATCAAACAGGCCTTAACGAAAACCCCGGCCCTTATAACTTTTGACTTTAAAAAGGATTTCATCATTTTTTCATGTGCTTCATAACACACCATTGCTGCAGTTTTACTGCAGAAAAATGACCAGGGTTATGAACAACCCATAGCTTTCTTTAGAAAAACACTTAGAGATGCAACTTTGAAATATAATATCATGGAAAAGCAGGCCCTAGATTTGGTAAAGGCTATTAAATATTTCAGAGTGTACATTCTCTATTCTCACATCATTGCCTATGTCCCAAATATACTGTAAAAGAAATTCTAACTCAAGATGGTTCTAATGGAAGAAGAGGTAAGTGGATTGCCACTATTTTAGAAAATGACATAGAGATAAAACCCACAAAACTAATAAAAGGTCAAGGTTTAGCTAAACTTATGGTTGAATCAAATTTTCATGCCCTAGACATAAATTTTATTTCCCAAGTAGATGATCAGGAAGAGATGGCGACTCCAGAGATCAGTGAAACCTTTTCAGAATCACCATGGTATGCAGATATCATATTTGTATTACTAAACTTACAAGCTCCTCTTGGTTTATCAAGAACAAAAGCTAGATTTCTAAAGCTTAAGGCAGTAAGATTTTGTATATTAGACAATGTAATTTTTTGGAAGGATCATAGTGGGATTTTGTTAAATTGTTTGTTAAAAGAAGAAGTTGGCAAATTATTACAAGAATTTCATGCAGGTGACTGTGGAGGACATCTCTACTGGAAGACTACTACAGACAAAATCCTGAGAGCTAGATTTTACTAGCCTACTTTGTTTGCAGATGTTAAAAAGTATGTGACCTCCTGTCACAAGTGTCAAATATTTGAGGGTAAGAAAAAGTTGTTACCCCTACCCTTAAATCCCATATCAACAGAAATTCCATTTCAACAATGGGGTATTGACTTCATTGGAGAAATTCATCCCCTATCATTAGCCCAACACAAGTGGATTCTGACAGCCACTGACTATTTTACCAAGTGGATTGAAGCCATACCCTCTAGGCAAGCCACAAATATTGTCATTATCTCCTTTCTAGAAAGCAACATACTTTCAAGATTTGGATGTCCCCAAAAGATTATTATTGACAATGCAACATCATTCAAATATAAAAAGATGATTGACTTTTGCCATAAATATCACATTGCCCTAGGCCATTCTATTGCATATTACCCTCAAGGTAATGTCCTAGTTGAATCTTCAAATAAAAGCCTTGTAAATATCATCAAAAAGTTACTTGAAGATAACAAAAAGACTTGGAACAAAAATTTAGTCAATTCCTTATGGGCAGATAGACTTATAACCAAAAAATCTATTGGTACATCTCCTTACAACTTGTCTATGGAATGGATGTTGTTTTTCCATCTTCCTTAGGAGTACCAGTAACGAAGATTATCCAAGAGTTACAAGTTGAACCAAATGATATTCAAAGAAGGATAAATTAAACCATTCACTTGCAACAAACAAGGGAAGAGGTTTACATTAAGTCTCAAGTTATCCAAGATAAGATAAAGAAATTTTTTGACAAAAAGATTAAACATGATGATTTTTACATTGGAGACAAAGTGTTAAAATGGGATTCAAGAAGAGAAGACAAAGGTAAACATGAAAAAATTGATTTTCTATGGAAAGGACCTTATTTGATTTATGGTTACAGAGGTAACAATGCTTTCTACCTAAAAGAAATGGATGGATCAACAATGCTAGATGGACCAATAAATGGCAGAATGTTGAAGCACTACTACTCCTCTGAGATAACAAATAGTTAGTTTCATTTACTTTGACCATTGTACATATACATTGAAGATTTAAGAATGGATTGGATGTTTTCCTAACAAAGTTGAAGCCCGGAGAGAAGGCCCTAACCTTTCAAAGGTAAAATATCATAAGTATGAATAATTACAGAGATCATAAGATACTTATAGGGTCATACTACTAGTCTTAAAGTTCTTGACATTTCACCAAGAAATGCCATCCCCATGTGGAGCCACTGTTAGGGTCCTATAATAATAGGGTTCATAATTTTTGAATTTACTTTGATAGTCTTGTAAATATGTACATACCTTGCTTTCTGCAAGTTGTTTTCCCATATTTGAAAATAATAAAGAAATGAAAAGAGGGTAAAAGTCCTAAAAGAAATATCAAAGGACTTAGAAAAAGATAGACCCCAAAAGAAAAAAGAGAAAAATAAGACATGAAAGTGAGCAAGTCAAAATTCCACTACCATTTACTTTTACTGCAAAATAATGGTTATGTGCAGATTTTCAATAAAATTCCATAATCCATGATCAGTTAAACAGTTTAATCTTAACTTTTCATGCTTTAAATTTCATGTTTTAGATAGAGAATAAAGATATGTCAAATAGTTTAAACTTGACAAATCAATAGATAGTTAGAGAATAAATGAGGAGCTCAATAATTTAATCTGAGCTCACAGATGAAATAAGGTTAGACTTAGATAAATTTATGCTTTGAAAGAAAAATGGATTTAGGGTTGCAAGCTTAAATGCACCGATGCAAATGAAGTAAAAAATGTTAGAATAATGATGGGTAGGTAGAAAGCAGTTGTGAAAGGCATGTAATAAAGCATCATTGGGAAAAATTACTAATTTCCTCTCTCCCAAAATGATCTAGTATTCAAAACCTTCAGTTAAAGAGGCTCAGAGCATTTCTCTGACTTCTATTGGGACCGGACCCAAGGCTTAGTAACTGATTGGTTAAAAATATCAGATTCCCTACATGAAAACCCATTTCATCAGCATTTTCACCCTCATCCATGATTATGATACCTTTTCCTAAGTAAAATACCATTTTTTCTTAGTGAAAGTAAAAACCCTATAGAATTAATTTCATCTTCATTCAGAAACACTCAAAAAACCCACAAAATACATTTATCCTAAGTTTAAGTGTGAAAAAAAAAATGGAACAAACTATGCTTTATTTGTCTATCTTTACACTTTACTTAGTTTCAAATTATGTATTTTTCATTCATTTCCTACATTACACCTTTACTTTCATATTAATTTCTAACTATATTTATTAAATCCCTATTCTATACCCTTCCCGTATATTATTAAATCCTTTATATTTAAATAACCCCAAAACCCTTCTATTTTAAGTTTAAACCTATGTTAATATATACCACGTGATGAAATAAATCCCTGCCCATTATCCCATAGGTTTAAACATATCAAAATAAAAAATATACCCTGTCCCCTTATGGTTTTTAAACATTTGTCAAAAATTTTAAATAATATATAATAAACCTGCACCAATGTTATTGGTTGAAACATTTCTTAAATGTTTTAATTAAAAACATATTCACCTCCGCCAATCATATAACCCAAGGTTTTAACTTTAATAAATGTTTATTTATAAAGTTAAAATATCATTCTGCCGCATATCAAAACCCCGGACCCACTCCAAATCCCGAGCATTTTCCAAAGAAGATCTCGACTGTTCGCATGAGTCCTTCCCAATCCAACGATGGAAAACCCATATTGCAAATAAAAGTTGCACGACCTTAATGATTTCATTTCTACGCGAAATAGGTTGTTTAGTCTTTTCTGCCCTCCTCTACGTGGCCTACATTCATTGGATCACATTCGATTCGTTCAAAACCACTTACCACCTTAGATGAGCGCGATAACCACTCCTAGTTTATACCCTTTGAAGCTGAAAACCTCCTATTTTCCCGATTTAATTGCCATTTATTATAGCCTAATTCAACCCTAAAAATGCCTAATAAACCCTGAAATACACTATTGTTCCCTTCTTCTTCACTTATCAACTGTATCTACCTTTCGGACTCAGAGAACGAAGCATTTTATACTATTTTCGTGCCCAGAACCTGTTAAAAGCCTGTAATTACCATTAAAGATTGCCGAGAATCCTTGTATTGCTTCAGAGACCAGAAAATATATTGTAGAACCTATCAAACGCCTCAGAGTCATTTTCAAATACCCAGACCTGCATAAAACAGGTATTTTTCGAGAAATTGAGACTGTTATCGATTTGAAAGAACCTTAATAACGAAAAAATACAGTCAGAGTTTAAATTATCCGAGAAAGCCTATCAAAAAAGGTCCAAAACATAAACTAAACCCTGGCAAAATTTTTTAAGAAAACCTGTTTTAGACTGTGCATAGTTTTGAATCGAAAATATTGAGTTTTTCTAGTTTTTTAGACTTTATAAAACTCTAATTTAAGCCCAGAAATCCTCTGAAGGTAACCTAACCTCTGTGCTTGATTTCACATCATTTTTTGCCCAATTATCCATTGAAAAAGCCCAAGAAACCCCTGTTTCTTGTTTTCTAACCAGTAAGAGTCTGAAATAAATATGAAAGTCAAAAATTGAATGAAAATTTCAAGAAAAGAACCAGATTCTACCTGTTTTAATCCAAGAACCTCTGTCATAGTCCAAAAGTACTTCTGTAAACTGTTTAATCTTACAGAAGTAACCAAAAAGCTTAAAAACAGAGTTTTTATAGTCCTAAAAGCCTAAAAAAAAATGCCTAAATCTACTCCAGTTGCATCTTCCAAGACTGCCATCATTGTGAACCCTCTACAACTTCTTGTTGTAGACATTGAGCACACCCCATTAGCAGATGTTGACTACAAGATAGCAGACCCCATTGTAGAATTTAATCTGTTAGAACTTCATAACTGGAGCTATGAAAAGTCCTTAGATCAGGTGGAAGAAGTCCAAATTTGGGAATCAAACTTGCCCAAATATGTTGTTCCAGTCACTCATTCATGCCTAGAGCTGATTAGATTGTGTCAGAATTATTATGTGCATGAACAAAGAGCCAGAGTGAATGCAAACAAAGAAGTAATTTTTACAATTACTGTTGATTCCATAAATCAAATGTTACAGCTCAAACCTGATCCTCAAGCAGTTTCTTTGTCCATAGAAGCACTTACCAAGTTGTACATTGGCCTTGATTTTCCCAAAAGATTCTAGATCTTCCAAATATTTATGCCCTTACATGTGGAAATTCCTCAAATCAATCCTCCATATTCCACTTCAAAATTTCCAGAATGTTCAAGGCATGTAATTTATATTTTATCTTTCATCCTAGGATACTTCACATATGAGCATACAGATGAATCCATCCTAGGTTTCCTTTCCACTTTCACACCAGGACAACCTCCATCTGTTATCTTCAATTATGTTGGGTACGCTGCTGACAATATCCATGAACAGCTGGTTAAACTGCCAACTGAAGGAGTGTTTAGATACACATATTTTATCTTCCATATGTTTTTGTATTTTCAAGTAGAAAAGTTTCCAGTAACCCTTTGGAAGCTTGACATAGAATAAAAACCACTTTCAATTATTTTTTGGACATCCTTAATCAGGAAAGTGCCCACAAAGTTTACTTATTCAGAATTTTCAGACTTCTTTGTTCATCCATTGATAAATATGTTAACAAATACTGAATAGCCAAGGATAAATGATGAAATGAAGAATATTTTACAGCTATCAAATCATACCAAGACTGGAAATTGGTATTTCTATGAAAAAAACACAGAGATCATAGTTTTTGGCTCTAACTTGTTGCCATACAAATTACCCAAATATGTACCAATGAGGGTTTTTGCCTTGGAATACATCAGGCAAATCTTAAATTCTGATTCAATCAAATTTCTAGCAGCAAAGAAGAAAACACAGTTTAAGTTGAAAAATCAAGTGGGGCCATTTATATGTAATCATAGAGATGCAGAGATAGAAGCAGCCAAACAATTATTAGAGTATAGATTTGAAGAGAGTTTCTCTTGGAACTATGATCCACAAGGAATACTGAGTAAAATGAGGGTTAAGTGTAAACTAACACCCTACATTCATGAGAAAAAACCAGAGATTAAGAAGTATGTCAATCAGACTGAATGGACTAAAAAAACTTTAATAGATGTTGTAAATCGAGGTGATACTAGTCACACTTTACAAACTGCAAATCAAACAGAAAAAGCCACCAAAAGAGTCAGAGAAGAAGGTTCTTATGTTGCTGAAACCACTACTGAAACTAGGTTCAAGTTAAGATATAATAAGAAACCTAATTTAAACTCAGTTGAAAAAGAGAAAGTTACTATTGAGGTTGAAGACACAGATGTCCCAGTAATTAATAAAGATGCTGCTACAGTCAACATAAATGAGTCAATTACAGAGAATCTGAATGAAGAACAGATTGATAATTCAGATGCATAGTTGATAGAGAAACAATAGAACATGGAAGCATCATCTCCACAGACAGCAGAGGAAAAGGATCTTGATATAAGAGAAAAATACAAACAGATCAAGATAAAGAATGAAGAGATAAAAAATGAGATTTACTCTCAATATTTGAAGCAAACACCAAGTATTCAAAACAGACTTTTATCTTCTTTTGATTACTCAAATAAAAATTTCATCATGTCAGTGTTACAAACTACAGTGAAGACTCCAAAGACAGTTGCAGACTACATAAAGGTTGATCTAGAAGTACAAACAGAGAAAATTCATGCACTTGATCAAATAGAATTTCCTAGACGGAGTTCAGAGATGTTGTATTCTACTATAACAACTAAAGCTATGAGTGTTCAAAAACTTCAAAACACAATCATAAACATGAAAGATCAAATGAAGGTTGACAAAGCCTCATTATATGCTAAAGACCTAAGGATTAAGTCTTTAAAAGAGTTGGTCCTACAAGTTGGATATGATCCTGAAAATGTGAAAGAAGCATAGCAGTTAGTGAAGAAGAAAAATGAGGACATTGTAGCATTGAGGAAACAGCTTAAACTTCCATCAACTGAACATCCTCAAGCTAAGGAAATTATACAAGAAAAAACTTAGAAGGATGATATGATGAACTTAATTTTTCATTTAACAGGACAGATCAAAGAAATGGAGACTCAAATGGACAAACTTGTCCATAAAAGGGAAACAACAAAAGCTTAGTAAACACCCACAGTTATTCCTATGGTTACTACAACTATGCTTTCAACTCTAGCAGAAGAGTTGGAACCCAAAGAACCACTAGCTACTGCAATGCCAGTGATATCATTTGCAACTTCAGCTATAGAGTCATCCACTACAACAGCTCAGCCCACAGATGAGGCCAGTAAACTAGTAAAATCCATGGAAGAAATGTCACTTCAGACAAGTGAGATTAAAAAATTGAAAAATATGATTGATAACCTTGAAAATACAAACAAGTTAGCTCAAATAAATGCTAAAACTCATGAGCAAAGGGCTAATAGGTTAAATGAAGAACTGAAGAAGTTACAAAAGGAATTAACCTTAGAGGATCCAATTTCATATGTGAAAAACTATCTATGGAACAAAATCATTGAAGCCATCAATGATGTGTGGCCCTCAATTTAGGTAATCTTTGAACAGAGAGATTTACTAAAGGCAGCACTAGCAGAAATTCAGAAAACCAAAGATGAGATAGGTACTAAACCTAAGCAAGCCATAGAATTGATCAAGTTTCTCAACAACAAAAACAGGCAGGAGTTGGAAGAAATACAAATAACTGATAGAATAGAGACAATCCTTGAAATAAGGAAAGTCATCTCAAAGAAGAATCTAATGAAACTACTTGAAGAAAAATGTGAGAGTACGAACATAGCCATAACCAAGTTTATGGTTAAATTTGAAAACTTGAGGCAAAGAAGTTTGCCTAATATTTTGGTCATCAATGACAAATTAATGCCACAGGAGGATTACAATAAGAAGATTAGTGAATATGAAAAAGAGAAAGTTGAAAAGACAGGTGGACAAGGCACTTCTACAGGGAAAGTCTTACTCAGAAGCTTTGAAGATTTATTCTATCTGCAAAATGAGATAAGACACTTGTTTGTCATAAAACCAACTTTTTCTAGATATACTGAGGCAGATGAGAATTTCAGGAAGTTAAAGAAGATAAAAATTCCAAATGAAGAAGCTTGGCAATCACTTACAGATTTACTGTGAAAGTAAAAACCAGATAAGATGAAGAAAACAGTTTGCTGATTTTCAGTCAAAACAGATTTATGATAGCAGTAAAAACAATTTTACAGAGTTAAAGAGTATCATAGATTAAAAGAGTATCAGATTAAAGGGAATCAAAGTGAAAGAGTATAAGATATTGAAGATAATATTTCAAAACAGAATTAAAATATCTTGGCCAGCAAAGAGGACACCAAGGCAACCAGCTGCACCTTATCCACAATCAGTTTCTATTTTATTTGGATCAATAGGATAGCTTGCTGATTTGTTAAGCAGCTGTCTCTATTTTGTCGTAAATATATTTCTCTTTTCCTTAGATAATTCCTAGAAAAATTATAGGATATTTTGTAAACTATATTATATAAATACTTCATCTTTAGAAGTATTAGTGTGGAATAAATTGCTGAATATTTCTATAGTCATTTTTGTTGGACTTGAAGGCTTTTTTGTTGCAAATTTCGAGTAGTAGATTGGATCAGATCAACTAGCATCATATTTCAGGATTCATGTGATGAGCTATTGAAGTAAAGTATTCTCTATATGTCATTTTTTATCTTCTTTGTTTCATACATCCATATATGTGTTCCAAATTTGAATGAATAAACATGAGTATTACTTCAGGATTTGTTAAAAGCACCCTGTCTTTACTGTTTATCATTTCTATGTTTTTGGTTGGTTTCCAGAGTAGAAAGCCCTTAATGGCTCCCTCTTTCGTTTTACCTCTTCCTACTACTTCTATTTTCCGGATCAAAGAACCCTTCATTTCTCTTTATCTCGATCATATCACCTCACCAAACAGGCTTTCAAGACCTTCAAAGGGTTATCTATCTTGCCTTGAAAACATTTGAATTTTTTATCTTGATCCTAGCTCTGTCTGCTTGATTTTTTACTCCTCAGCCCAATGGAAAAACATATTTCCCACTATCTATCTCATTAAGTGATTTTTCCCACCAAATTAAATAAACCAAAACCCAATTGCACAATCATAACTAGCCTAATATTTTATAAATCAAACAAAGTTAAATTTTACAGAGAGAGCCCTCTCTGAACCCTAAGAAGGCGAGATCTTAGAGTTTAAAATTTGGTCTGTGGTTACCTATAGAGTTCTTAAAACTATAAATCAAAATCTCACAACTTAGAGAATTACTAGAGTGATAACAGTTGTTGCCAAAGCTAATAAATCTCTAGTCTTCGCCGAATTACTATTAGACCTTCTCAGAATTGACCTAGAAGAAGTAACTCATGATCTATTTCCTAATGAATCTGTCTATCTAGTCGATTTTACTGATCCTTGGTATGGGTACATTCTTTTCTACCTCCAAACTCAACGGTTCCACCCAACTCTCACGTCAGACGACCGTCATCACATTCATCACCAATCAAAACATTATCTCATGTTGAACGATACCCTATATCGTCATGGTATCGATACAGTTCTTCGACGTTGTCTCACTCTTAACGAGGCATAACACGTTTTAAATGACTTCCACGTTGAGGCGTGTAGTGGTCATCTTTCTAGCATAGATACTTCCCATAAAATCTTTTGTGCAACATACTATTGTCCCACATTGTTTAAAGATTGTGTCACAGCGGTCCAGAACTGCCATCTGTGTCATATTTTTATGAAGAAAATGTGTGCCCATCCTGCCCCTCTACATCTAGTTATCTCCGTCAGTCCTTTCGCTAAATGGGGAATAGATTTTGTCACATGCAATCCCACTTCTGATGATGGACACAACTACATCATAGTTGCAGTTGACTGCTTTGCGAAATGGGCTGAAACCATTCCCACTTTTCGGGCCGATGGAGAAACCGTCGCTCTCTTCCTGTTCAATCAGGTCATCTGTCGTTTCGGTGTACCCCGCTCGATTGTCACAGATCATGGTTCACACTTTCAGAACCAAATGATGACAGAGTTAAATTCCATGCTAGTTTTTCGATAAGATTAGTCTTCGCCCTAATATCCGCAAGATAACGGTCAAGTCAAAGCTGTAAATGGTGTCCTCAAGACCATGATTCGTCGGTTAGTCAGAAATCATAAAACCACATGGCATCGGAAGCTATACTTCGCGGTATGCGCATAACGAACATCAGTGAAGACTATTATAGGCTTCCTGCCATTCAAATTAGCATATGGTCTGGAAGCATTTATTCCAATCGAGTGTGAGATTCCATCACTTAAACTAGTCGTTGAACTCCTACCTGAGACAAATATTGGGCCAATTTACGAGGTAAACTAACACAAGTATTTAATTATCAATCCGGGTTTGTAAAACTTGGAAGCATGTCAAAAATATATGGATTTCAACTACAGTCAATTTTAGAAGATGAATTATTGAATTTAAAGGAAATGCATATTACAAATATAAAACTTAACTAAATAATTTCTAATTCATTATGTAATAAGTAGAAAAAGAAGCTCCTAACTTAGGAGAACTTGGTTGACCTTCTCTACAATACTAGTTCATGAACAGAAATCAAAATCACTAATGAACATTATCTCAAGATGCATAAAATAATAATAGAAGAGGCTCCTAACTAAGGAGGTCATTGTTTTCCTTCTTTATAAATTCATTCATCATTAATGCTATTGTATAAAAACTGGAAATTCATAAAATCACTTAAAAGCAAGAAAGATGAATTCTAGTTTCTAGTCTTTGATCAGATAGAAGGAGAGTTTAACTTAAACACTGATTTGAACCTTCAAATGTAGATTATAATCTATATTAATATTCATCGCAATCATAACATATCATCATACATCTAATTAACTGATTAAACATGAAACAAAACTCGTTCAGGAAAATGCAACTAAATTAACCAGAAAGTGCACTTAGCTCGGTGTGGGGGCCCTCCACCCTTGCCTCGCACACTGAAAGTACTTCTCAGCTATTGAAACTAAATAAAATATTCACCATATATAATATAAGAAACGAATATTGAACTCATTCTTCAATTAGCTCTCAAAGTTCAGAAATATCAAAGTGAAATCATACAAATTCTACATGTTTCAATGGTTCACAAACTTGGTATAAATAGAGAAATAATAAACAAAATATGCTACAATGTATCTAATAGCCTTATATTATCCTAATCCCATCCATCTAGGTCGAACTCATCCAATTATTTACACCAAATCTAGAAAAGTCCCAAAATCTACTATTTTTGCCCTATTTTCTAGGGATTCCTGAAAACAGGTAATGTTTGACCAGCTTTGACTGGGCTTGTTTTAGCTTGGTTTGACAGAACCAATAGGTACACGTCCATCCTTATTTCCCAATATTTCTAAAAAATTTCTCATCTCATGCCCAGGTGTCTTGGAAGTATTAATTCAATGAAGCCATTACAAGGATTTTTAGTCCTGTCCAAAAATGCACTTAAAATCCAATTTTTGTAAAAACATCTAAAAATTGCAAAACATAATTTATATACCTGAATGTGCATAAAATGGTCAAAATAAGGTGTATATGGATAGTATATGGATGGATAGAATGGAAAATAGGTGTATTTAATCAAGCAAAATTGGATACAAAACGAGGGCTAACAACCACTGTCGAAGAAGAGCGCTTGCTCTCGCTCGATCAATTGGACGAAACTCGTCAAGATGCCACACTGGAACTCAAAGCTCACAATCACCATGTAAAAGCTCAATATGACAAATCTTTCAAGCCTAATTCTTTCCAAGAAAGCAATCTCACTCTACTCTACGATCAGAGACACGACCTCTTGGGGGCAGGAACACTTTAGCCATTATGGCTTGGTCCATACGTTGTCATGAAATTCATTTCTAAAGGGGCATATGAACTTCAGGACTGTAATGGAATTCCACTCACTGAGCCCCACAATAGGCTCTATCTGAATAATCATTTTGCCTAGTGTCCCACTAGGCATATGATTTGTAATTTTATGTATATAAGTTTTGTCTTTTTTTGGTGTGTTTGGATATTTTGGGTTTTTTAGTGTTTTTTCTCATGTAGGCTCTCTTCTTTTACATAGATGTCTTCATCATCCTTGCCATATGTTTGATATGTGGATGGTGCCAGTTGTCACACATGGCACATTGCATCAGCTGCTTGGGTCCTCTACACACTTGAGTCGAAACTACTTGGTTCCCGGAGAGTCTTTGTTGGTGATGCAACCAACAACATTGTTGAGTATATGTCGGTGATACAACTCCTCATGGAAGCTGCATCTCACGGCATCTCTAATCTGGTGGTCAGGTTAGATTCCCAGCTAGTCGTTATGCATTTGAACAACTTTTATCGCATATGACATCCAGTCTTGTTACGTTATTACTTAGGGTACGACTTTTGGAACGTCAATTTCAATTCATTACTTTTGAGCACATTCCTAGAAAATCCAATACATTAGCAGATTCGTTAGCAAATTATGTGTTAGATTAGCATTTTTTGCATTTATTATAGAAATATTCATCCATGAGTGTATATTTTTTCATTATAAAAAATACATCAAAATTAAAAAATACAAGATCAAAATCGCCAAAATATATATATATGTCGTGTCCAGTCAAGTTACATCAAAAAAATCTTCAAAAATTGGATGTTTTACAAAAATTTGCTCTGTTAAGCCTCGCTCTAACATCTATACTTCTGTCATCTGATCCTGTTGAGCCTACTGCCCATGGTAGCAGATAACTGCTCTGGCTAGCCTCCTCAGAGGAACCAAGAATCTCTCTGGCACACCCATTGTGTGTCATTACAGATGAATGGGGATCTCCCTCATGGGAAGAGGCGGCACACCCATGCTCAATCCTTCGAGGTTCCTATAAACCTCGTGCAAACTATGTGTATCATCATCCTCTTCGGTGGATGTTGCGGCCTCTGTTGTTGCTCTAGCCCCAGGTAGCTGCATTCCTCGTCGTGCATAGCGAGGGCCTCAAGATGGATGGATGGGTACCACATTTGTGTCAAGAAATAAGCTTCATGTCAAAATAATTTTCACCCATTAAACAAAAAAAATTGCATAAACATTCAAAATACAAAAAATACTTAAGAAACTGATTTTTTCTTCTTACTTATTGGCCCCCACTGTGTGCCTGGTGGCAATCTCATCTCCAAATCTCCTGTGAAGTTCATCCCTGCATAGGGATAATCTTCGATCATCAGGATATGGCCATTCAACCAATCGAAGAATGCATCATCAAAGAAATGGCGTATCATACCCTCCCTAGTCTGTGACATCAAGGGAGACTAACGAACCTGTCTAGGATCTCGTGGTCTCGCAGCATCCATGATCATCCTTTTGGCCTCATGATGGGCTTATCACTCTAATAATTCTTATAATTGTGAGATTTTTAGTTTAAATAATATCAGAGGTAACCACAAACCTACTTTTAACCCTTAGGATCTAGCCTTACTAATGCTTAGAGAGGGTTCTCTCTATATGATTTAACTTTGTTGATTATATTTGATTTTAGGCTAGTTATATGCGGCAAATTGGTTTTGGGTTTTTTATTTGGTTTGGTGGTGAAATCACTTACTTAGATGGATAGCTATGTATCTGTATCCCATTGGGAAAATGGAGTCAATGTGTCAAGCAGTCAGATCAGGATCAAGGTCTAAATGTAAATGTTTATAGGGCAAGATAGAAGAGTCACTTCAAATCTTCAAGGTTGATGATGTAATGGTTTTTATTGGGATAAAAGAGCAATTAAGGGTTCTTAAATCTGGATTTGGAATGAAAAGGTAGAGGTCAATCGAAATCAGAGAGAAATTAAGGGTTCCCTAATTTGGATATCAGTAGAAAAAATTTAAATGATAATCAGTCAAAACAGAGTGCTTTTAACAAATTATGAAATAACAATTCTTGATTCATCATTAATATTAAGAACGCATTCATGAATATATGGAAAACATAAGAAAAATTGACAAGATAACAAGTGAACTACTTCACTGCAGTGGAAAAACACATGAATCCTGTAATATGATGCTTTATTTCCCGTGATCCAGTTTGCTGACTTGAAATTGATACAAAAACCCTTAGGTTCTGAATAGTATAACTACAGAAATTTTCAGCAATTAATCCACCCTCAATACTTCAAATGATGAAGTATCTATACAAAAACTTGTACAAAATATCCTAGAATAAACTTAAGAATTTTTCTTGGAAAAAATATCTTCATGCAAGAAAATAGTGACAACTGCCTAACTAATTGCTAGCTATCCTTTTTATTGAAATAAAATAGCTTGTTGTTTTGATTTTATCACTGCTTTCTCTCTTTGTTGTTTGATGAAGGATGCAGCTAGACAATTAAGGTGTCCTTCACGCTGGCAGTTTTATCTTTAATCTGATTTTGTCTTTATATTTCATCTGATACACTTTCATCATGATACTCTTTACTGCCAAAAATGTTACTGCTGATGTAAAAAACAACAAAATATAGTTTTTCTTTTACTGCTCGGTTTTCACTGTAATCTAATCTTACAGTAGATCAGTTAACTTCTCCCAGAACTCATATTCTGGAAATTTATCTTCATGGGCTTTCTAAAGTTTTCGCTAGCTTCAGTGTATTTTGAAAATGTTGGTTTGTTCACAAATAGGTGTTTTACTTCATGCTGCAAGTAAAACAAATTTTCAAAATTCTTATACAATACCTTCCCTATTGGGATTCCCTACAAAGCTAATTTATTTACATGTTCTTTAGCAAATTATATCATCTTTTTCTCATAATCCTCTTACTTCATTAATCTGTCATTGATTACCAAAGGATTGGGAAGGCCTTTTTGCCTTAAAATATCAAATTTCATCATAAATCTTGTGATTTCCATTTCCATGTTTTGGCATTTTTCCTCTAATTGTGTCATCAAGTTCTTTTTGGATATTACCTTTCTTACTTCAAGGATGGTCTCTGTTCTATCTGTAATTCCAATTTCATCTAGTTCTTGTTTATTTTGGAATTGAGAAATTTGATAATTTCTAAGGCCTCTTCAAGTTTTTTACCTAGTTCCTCTTTTGTTTTTTGTAGCTTATTTTGTTGCTTCCAATAAATATTTTTGCTCATATATTACCTATATAGATGGCCATATATCATTGACTTCTTCAATGATATTGGACCATAATTGTTGCTTAACATGTGCCATGGGTTCTTTCAAAGTTAATTATTTTTCCAACTTCTTGAGTTGTTCATTCAACCTATTAGCTTTTTTCTTTTCATTCTTGGCATTTATTTGTGCAAACTTCTTAGCATCTTCAATATTTTTAATTTGTTCCTTTAACCTATTTATTTCATTTGTTTGGATAGACATGTCTTGCATTTCCTTTACCAATTTACTTGTCTCATCTAATTGTTGTGCTGTTGTTGCTGAAGATTCAATGGCTGAGGTTTTTGATGAAGTCATTGGAAATGTTATGGCCATTGGAACATTGGAGCCGGTGTTTCTGCCAAAGTATATGGCACTGTTGTTGTAACTATAAGAATCATAGTGGTAGGAACTTCCAGTGCTTTGTTGGCTTCTTTTTCTTGGACCAATTTGTCCATCTCAAGTTCCATTTCTTTAATCTGGGCTGTGAGCTGCAAAATGAGACTCCTCATCTCATATTTTTTATTAGAATCCTGTAAAATCTCCTTAGCTTGAGGATGTTCAGTAGGGGGCAGCTTCAATTGTTTCTTAAGTGCAGAAATATCATCATTTTTCTTTTTAATTAATTCCTCTGCAACTTTTATATTTTGAGGATCATACCCTACCTCAATCACTAGCTATTCTAAAGATTTGATTCTGGTAGCCTTTGCATATGATGATGCATGTTCTAGTTTGAGTTGATCTCTTACATTTATCAAAGTATTTTGAAGCTTTTGTGCACTCATGGCCTTGGTGGTCATGGTGGAGTAAATCATCTCTCCTCCCTGCATGTGAAATTCTATTTGATTCATAGGATGAATATCCTGCACTGGAACTTCAAAGTCACTCTTTTTATAATCAGAGGATGATTTAGGAGCTGAAACTGTGGGTTGCGGAACTATCATCAGCATCTTTTTGTTCTTGTAGTCAAAGGCTAATATTAGCTTGTTCTGAATGGTAGGAGTCTGCTTTAAGTACTGAGAATACATTTCATTTTTTATTTCTTCATTTTCAGCCTTAATTTCCTTATATCTTTCCTTGATGTCCATATCCTTTTCTTCTGCTTTCTTTGATGAAGACACTTCTATACTGTGCTATTTTTGAATCAATTGTGTATTAGAATTGGTTGGTTGCTGCTCATTTTCAATTACTGTAGGAGGCACAGTGTCTTTTTCTGCAATCTCTGTTTCAATAACCTCTACTGTCTCTTTTTCTTCTCTAGCAGGGTTAATCTTTGGCTTTTTTATGTGTCTGAGTTTGAATTTTGTCTCTGTAGTAGTCTCAGTTGTGTAATACCCTTCCTCCCTGTTTCTTTTTACACTTTTTTCTTCCTGGGCTAGAGTTTGCAAAGTTTGACTAGTATCACTTTGCTTCTCAACCTCTATCAGTGTAGTCTCTAACCATTTAGATTGGTTTGATAATTTCTTAATATAAAGTTTCTTCTCATGTATGTATGGAGTTAATTTACATTTAACTCTCATTTTGTTGATAATACCAAGGGGATCATAATACCAAAGAAAACTATGACTGAATTTGTATTCCTGTAACTATTTTCTGCCTCTGGACCTGCTTCTCTGTTATTTCAAATGAATGGGCCAACCTGGTTCTTCAGTTTAAATTGTGTCTTATTCTTTGCAATCAAGAAATTTACAGCATTTGAATTTAAAATATGCCTTATATACTCTAGAGAAAATAACCTCATGGGGAGGTATTTAGGAAATTTATAAGGAATAAGGCTTGACCCATAGACTTTGATTTCAGTGTGATTTTGGTATAAATACCAATCACCTATCCTGCTTTGCTCAGATAGTTGAAAAAATTTCTTGATTTCATTGCCAAGCTTGGGCTGCACACTGGTGTTTAGTAAATTGACCAATGGATGGATAAAATAATCTGTGAACTCTGAATAGGTAAACTCATTTGACTCCTTCCTTATCAAGGAAGTCCAAAATATAACAAATTGTGGATTTCCCTCCACATCAAGCTTCTGAAGACTTATAGGAATCTTATCTAACTGAAAATAAAGGAACATGTGGAAAAGGAATGAAGAATACCTAAATACTCCTTCAAAAGGCAATTTGACTAATTGTTCATGGATACTATCATAAATATATTGGACAAAGTTAATGATGATAGCAGGAGGTTGACCAAGTACAAAAATGGACAAGAAACCAAGTATTGCTACATCAGCATGTTCATCTGTGAAATATCCAAGGATGAAAGACAACATGGAAATAATGTGTCTAGTTATTTTTGAGAATTAGAAGAGTATGGAGGGTTGAGTTTGAGAATTTCCACGTAGGATGGCATAAAAGTTTGAAAATTTTGGAATCTCTTGGGAAAATCCAACTCCAAATAGAACTTAGTGAGGGCTTCAATAGATAAAGGAAATTCATTAGGCTCAGGCTGTAACTGAAACATTTGGTTGATAGATTCAAGTGTGATGGTAAACAAAACTTCATTTTCAATGTTCATAATGGCTCTTTGATCAGGAGAATAGCATGATTGGCATCGTCTGATAGCTTCTGGGCATTGGTGAGTATGGGATACAACACATTTAGGCAAATTTGATTCCCAAATGAATACTTCATCTGCTTGATATAGATATTTTTCTTGGCTCCAGCAGTGGAGCTCAAGAAGGTTAAACTCGGTCAGAGTATGAGTGATTTTAAATTCTACATCTGCTAGGGGAATATTCTCTACATCTACAATAGGGGGTTGTAGAGGGTTGATCACAAGAGTGTTTTTGGAACAAAACTTCATTTTCAGTGTTCATAATGGCTCTTTGATCAGGAGAATAGCATGATTGGCATCGTCTGATAGCTTCTAGGCATTGGTGAGTATGGGATACAACACATTTAGGCAAATTTGATTCCCAAATGAATACTTCATCTGCTTGATCTAGATATTTTTCTTGGCTCCAGCAGTGGAACTCAAGAAGGTTAAACTCGGTCACAGTATGAGTGATTTTAAAGTCTACATCTGCTAGGGAAATATTCTCTACATCTACAATAGGGGGTTGTAGAGGGTTGATCACAAGAGTGTTTTTGGATGCCATTGATTGGATTGATTTATCAATTTCTAATACTTTTGATCTTTAAAACAATGATTTAGGCCTGTAAAATGCTTCTGTAAGTTTAAACAGTTTACAAAAGGTTTTTAGATATGACAGGGTTTTATCTTTGTCTACAAAAGGTATAATTATGATCACATTGACTCAAACTGTATTTTATGTATCAAAAGAGTAATTTTCCTGACCTTATAGTCTCAGCAGATGATATCTAGGGTTTACAGTGGTCCTTCTGTAATAAAACAATCCTAATTACTTTTTATGCAGAAGGATGCCTGATTACTGTAGGAAAGGTTTTGAAGGTCTCAGAGGGTTTTTTTCAGGTTTACAAACGGTTAAATTCACTCAAAGTTTGTTCTAAAACAGGTCAAGGCTTTAGAATCTATGGAAAATTCTCAGGGTTTATAGAAACAATGAATTTATGAGGGAATAGGGGTTTCTTTTAGATATACAGGCTCCTAACTAATTCAATGAACTGTAAAACTCTTTTAGAATGATGGATGAGTCTTTTCTCTCTGAAGAATACCTGTAAAATTCAGAATTTTGTTGTGAAAAAGGATTTTTGGGGTTGGAAATCTTTCAGAAGCTTTTACTGATCTTTATATGCACTTTGATGGCTCTTGTAGTGTTTGTAGCAGTCAAATTCGATGAATTGTGTTTGTTCTTGGGCTGAAAACAGAAGCGACAACGTTCTTTTTTGGCCTGGAATGCTCTTATGCGCAGAAAACGGTAACAAAAAGGCTTGAATGAATGCGTTCGAGCATTTTATAATGAATTTCAATGAATAGTGAAAGCATTCAATGTAGGTCAATTCAAATAGGTAAGCGGTTTGCGGCTCAAGGTAGAGGGAAACGAAACCATCCTGTTTTCGTAGCTGCTGAAAGTGGTGTTGCAGATTGGACTTAACGATGTGATCCAATAGATGCAGGGCGCGTGGAGGTGAAAGAAAACCTATAAAAACCTTTTATCGCAAGCTTTGGGTTTCTTTAACGATCACGCTGAGAAATATGCGATGTGGGATCTCTGCCGTTGGATCTGAGAGATGGGGAGTGAACGGTGTGGATCAAGCGATGAAATTGCAAGGCGGAATGGCGTGGGGCCCGAGATATGTATGTAGTGGGAGTTGTAAAATGTATTAAAACATAGGTTTAATACATAGTTTGGATAGGCGGATGTATTTGTTTTATTAACAAATAAAATGCGGGCGTATGTAATTAAAACATTGGCGGGGTTATTATATAATGGAATAGTTTTAACCTATGGGATGAAGCGGAAATATATAACACGTGGATGAAATGAACCATAGGTTAAAATTATAATATGGGTTTGAGATATACTATATAAAGGAATTAATCTAATACGGGCTAAAGGTGAATAAAGGATTTAATATATAGATCAATGTGTTAATAATGAATCAGATGAGGGAGATGAAAATGCATTATGCCTTAGTATAACACATCATATAGGGATGAATTTCATTATTGTGGGTCCTAACATAATAATTTTGTATTTGCACTTTAGGATAAGTATTTTTTGGGTATTTCTGGGTATTTTTTTGGGTAAAATGGGGAATTAGTTAAAGGGTTTTTACTTTCCTTAAGTATAATGAATTTTACACTTAGAAAAAGGGGATTTTTTGCAAATGAAACTGAATGATAATGGAAAAAAAAGGGAAAAATGAAGATAGAAGAAGTGAAAGGAAGGGGATGAAATATTTTTACAATAGGGTGATTTTTTGAAGAAAGTTAGTGACTGAAATGACCAATTTTCTGCTTATCCATGATTGTAAAAACTGCTTCTGCCTACCCATATGCTACCCTAACATTTTTTCTTCATTTACTTGGGTGCATTTGAGCTTGCAAACCTTTATTTATTTTTCTTTTAAAACAAAAAACTAACTAATTCTATCCTTATTTCTTCCAAGGGTTCAGATTAAGCTGTTGAGATCCTTATTTATTCTCTACCTAACTACTGATCTGCCAATATTAAATTTTTTTGCTAGATCTTTATTCATTATTTAATAGCATGAAATTTAAAACATGAAAGGTTAAGATTAAGCTATTTAAACTTCATGGATTGTGGCATTGTAACAAGTTGTACACAATCTTTATTTTGCAGAAAAATTAAATAGTAGTGGCATTTGGATTTGCACCACTTTCATGTTTTATTTTATCTCATTTTTCTTTTTTTTTTGGTCCATTTTCTTATTCTTTTTTATATTTTTTCTTTCAAGTCCTTTGATTTTTATTTTAGGACTTTTACCCTCTTTACATTTTTTATTTTATTTTTCTGATATGGGAAAACAATTTGCAGAAAGCAAATTATCTACATATTACAAGACTAATCAAAGTCAATTAAAAAATTATGAATCCTATTATTATAGGACCCTAACAGTGGCTCCACATGGGGATGGCATTTCCTGGTGAAATGTCAAGAATTTTGAGACTAGTAGCCTTTGAATTTTGACTGTGTTGGACTTAGAAATGTTTTCTGAGCTCTGCAATTATTCATACTTATGATATTTTATCCTTCAAAGCTTAGGGCATTCTCTCCGGGCTTTAACTTTGCTAGAAAAAACATCCAATCCAATCTAAAATCTACAATGTTTATGTACAATGATTAAAGTAAACAAAGTGAACTATTTGTTATTATGAGGAATAGTAATGCTTCATCATTCTACCATTGACAGGTCCACCTAGCAGCTTTGATCCATCCAACTCCTTCAAAAAGAAAGCATTGTTACCTGAAACCATAAATAACATGAGGTCCTTTCCATAAGAAATCAAATTTCCCATGTTTACCTTTCTCTTCTCTCCTTGAATCCCACTTTAGGACTTTATCACCTATATAAAAATCATCTTCCTTAGTCTTCTTGTCAAATATATTTTTAATATTTTCTTGGACAACTTGAGACTTAAGATAGACCTCTTCTCTGGTTTGCTTCAATTGTATGGTTTGGTTAATCCTTCTTTGAATATCATTAGTTTTAACTTGTAGTTCTTGAATTATCTTCATTACTGATACTCCTAAAGAATATGGAAAAACAACATCCATCCCATAGACAAGTTGGTAAGGGGATGTACCAATATATTTATTTGTGGTAAGTCTATCTTCCCATAAGGCATTCACTAACCTCTTGTTCCAAGTTTTCGCATTGCCTTCTAGTAGTTTCTTGATGATGTTCACAAGGCTTTTATTGGAGGAATCAACAAGGCCATTACCTTGAGGGTAATATGCAGTGGAATGGCAAAGGGTAATGTGGTATTTATAAAAGAAGTCAATCATATTTTTGGACTTGAATGCTGCTGCATTATCAGTGATTATCTTTTGAGGGCATCCAAATCTTGAGAGTATGTTGTTTTCTAAAAATGAGATTATGACAGTGTCAATGGCTTGCCTGGAAGGTATGGCTTCTATCCACTTAGTGAAATAGTCTGTGGCTGTCAAAATCAACTTGTGTTGGGCTGAGGACGGAGGGTAAATTTCACCAATGAAGTCAAGACCCCATTGCAGAAAAGGCATTTCTATTGAGATGGGTTTTAAGGGCAAAAGTAGCAATTTTTCTTTCCTTCAAAGATTTGGCACTTGTGACGGGAGGTCACCTACTGTTTCACATATGCAAACAAGGTAGGCCAGTAAAAATCAGCTCTCAAGAATTTATCTGCAATAGTCTTCCAGTCGATATGTCCTCCACAGTCACCTGCATGAAACTCTTCCAAAACTTTATCAGCTTCTTCTTTAAGTAAAAAATTCAATAAAATTCCACCAGGATATTTCCAAAACAGTGCATTGTCTATGATACAAAATCTTATTGCCTTTAACTTTAAAAATCTAGATTTAGTTCTTGATAATCCAGGAGGAGCTTGTAAATTTAGTAATACAAATATAATATTTTCATACCATGGTGAGTCTGAAATTTTTCACTGATCTCTGGAGTCGCCATCTCTTTGTGATCATCTATTTGGGAAATAAAATTAATATCTAAAGCATGACAATTTGATTCAGCCATAATTTTGACTAAACCTTGACTTTTATGAGTTTGGTGGGTTTGATTTCTATGTCATATTCCAAAATGGTGGCAATCCACTTGCCTTTTTTACCATGTGGCCCATTTTGTGTTAGAATGTCCTTTACAACTGCATTTGGAACATAAGCAATGATATGTGAATAAAGGATGTACACTCTAAAGCTAGTGCTTGTTTTTCCATTATTTTATACTTTAAAGTGGCATCTCTAAGTGATTTGATAAAAAAATAAATGGGCTACTCATAGCCCTGATCATTTTTCTGCAATAAAACTACAGCAATAGTGTGTTCAGAAGCAAAGGAAAAAATAATGAAATATTTTTTGAAATCAGGACTTATAAGGACTGGTGTTTTTGTCAAGGATTATTTAATTGATTCAAATTATTTCTTGGCCTCCACAGTTCATTTAAGTACTAGGTATTTTTTCAACATATTGTTAAGTTCTCTAATTATTTCAGCTAGATTTGAGATGAATCTTCTGAGGAAGTTAATTTTACCTAAGAAAGCTTGCAATTATTTAATATTCCTAAGAGGACTAATGTTTAGAATGGCCTCTATTCTAGCTGGGTCTATCTTAATTCCCTCTTTAGATATGATATGTCCTAATCATTTACCTTCTTCCAGTCCAAATAATGTCTTTTTAGGATTTAGAGAGATGCCAAATTTCCTGCATTTGAGAAAGACTTGTCTGAGATGATTTAGATGTTCATTATCAGTGTTAGAAAATACAGTAATAGCATCTAGATAAATCACAAGAAATTCATGAATTTCTTTAGCAAAGCCTATATCCATAGCTCTTTGAAAATTGGCTCCTGCATTCATTAATCCAAAAGGCATTTTCACATACATGAAAGTGCCCCATGGATTAGTAAAAGAAGTTTGAGGTTGGTCTTCTAGTTGGACTAAAATCTGGTTATATCCAGAGAATCCATTAAGTAATGAAATTCTGGAAGAACCAACCACCCTCTGTAAAATGTGATCCATATTGGGGAGAGGGTAGTTGTATTTTAAGAACACTTTATTCAAATTCCGGAAATCAACACACAATCTGATTTCCCCTCTCTTTTTCCTAGTGGGAACTAGATTTGAAACCCAATCAGAATATCTGATTGTTGCAATTATTTAGGCTTCATATATTCTCTTGATCTCTTTCTCAATTAAAGGCATCAAAACTGGGTTGATCCTTCTAATATTTTGTTTGAAACATTTTTTATCTTCTTTTATGGGTATTTTATGTTGTATTATGCTAGTGTCATAGGATTTTAAGTCCTCATAACTCCATGCAAATACATCTTGAAATTATTTAAATAGATCTATGTATTTTACTTTTTCTTCCTAAGGTAAAGCTTTTGAAAGTTTAATCATCTTAGTTTTTAATTTTGTTCCTATATTGCACTCTTCAATATCAGATATTAATGGTTCCATATTAGGTTTCCTTGCAACATCATTGGAATCAAAAAGATCTTCTAAAGGGGCTAATCCCTTAGGTAAAAAGTTGTTTTTAAGGTTCAAAATATCAGAATCATCATCTACTAACTCTTCAATCTCTACTTTCTCTAAATGATCTATTTCTACATGAGTAACTTTAGTAGGTTTAACAAAATATAAGTTATTTACATCTATATTGTTTATATCAATCTCACTATCTATGGTTTGATCTACTATACAATCTGTGTCTATATTACAACTCTGAAATTCTCCTTCATTGTTCATGAAATGATAAATCTGTTCATCCTGTGAAAATATTTTCCAATATTTAAGATTATCTGGTATTGTAGGTTTGTGTTTAACTTCTACTGTATATTTATGATTTGGTTGAAATGGTAGATTATAGGTTCTAACAAAATTTTCTAAGTTGTGGGCCTATATGTTCTATTTTCTAAGAATTGCAGCAAAGTCACATTCAAGCAGTTCCTTAATCAAATCTAAAACAATATCTCTATATCGGATTAATCTTGGATTATATACAGAATATTCTCTTGTTATTTGTTTCACAATTAACTCTGAGTCTCCCATGATTGACACTCTTTTGGCTCCTAAATTTCTAGCAATCTACAGTCCTAAAATAAGAGCTTCATATTCAGCCATGTTGTTTGTACATTTGAAATTTAATCTAAAAGCATGACCTTCTGCATGATTGTTTTCCATATTGTGTATCCAAACTCCTGCTCCTTCTCCTAATTGTTAACTGATCCATCAAAATATAGGTGCCACAATGATTCATGAAAAATGTTGTCACTATCTGGTGCTTTCTTTTTCTATTTTAGTTCAGTGTTGCTTTCAATGCCAGTTTTAGAATTACATAAAATGAATGAGTCCATATCAGTAGGTGTAGAGGAAATAGGATAGTTTCTAAGTCTTTCTACACCACTAACCATGTACTTCATTAATGTTTCTCTATAAATTTTCTTGGGTTGGCCAAAAACCGATATTGTTGTATAAGACATATCAAGTTGTAGAGATCCCCGCAGTTTAGATCCCCATGAGAGAGATAACAGAATTCCATATTTGGGAGGGATGTGAGCTACTACAATATCCATGACTATGCTTTTTCCAAGTTATTTAACTAAAGTAACACATAAATATTTTATCGAACCTAAACATTTCACTTTACTGGAGTCAAATGAGAAGAGATCTTTATAAGGTCTAGTGATGTCTAGATTCAAGGTTTTCATTATTGCTTCTGGCATCAAATTGTGTGAATCCCTTGAATCTAGCATTGCATTATGTAAAATTTTATCATGAATAGTTAAGCTAATGTAGAAAGGTGGAACTACTCCAAATTGGTGTTTCCCGTTAACATCAGGACCAAAGATTAATTGTGCTTGATCATCACTCAAATTCACTGAATCTTCTCCATCATTCATATTTAAAGTCTCAGTGATATGTGTTTTGCATAGGTCATGTTTTACCAACTCTTTCAAAGGAATTGGTATCTTAAATTTGGCAATTTTAGCTTGGCTATTAAATGGTGCCTATGATTTTCCTAGTTGAACTATTTCTTCTTTTGTAACTGTAGTTTGGGTAGGTTTGTCTTATTTTTCTATAGTTGGTTTCTCATTCTCTGTTTGTATTTCCATTGCCTTACTGCTTTTAGTTTATTTTTAGGGACAGTTTCAGATGCAGTGGAAGTCTTTGCAGATTTTGTCTTTTCAACAGTTGTTTTAGCAGTGGTTGCTTTAGGATCAGCTGATTTTGGATCAACAGTAGATGTTTTTGAGTCTAAAATTGATGTTTTAGTATAAATTATTGTCTTGGAAGCAACAGATTTTTGAGGATCTGTTGATGTTTGGACAACATCATCGGTGACGTCAACAATTTTGGGACTAGGTGAAATTTTGGGGCTTGAAACTTTCTAAATTAAACTAGAGTTTTGTTTGGTTTCCCTAGGGGGAATTTGCAGAACTTTAGTGGTAGGAGCCTCTATTGTTTTATTTATTTGTGTTTGAGTAGATTTTTTAATATAAGGCTCTACATGTTTCTTTCTCCTAAGGTTATATTTCTTATGAACTTCATTAATTGCAAACTCATAACCTTGCTAGTAATCAAAAGACTCACCAGAATCTAATTGTAGTTCTTGTAATTCATATAACTCTTGTTATTCTTGTGTAATAAAAATGGTGTTATCCTCATTAATACCCATTAGATTAATGGTGTCTTCATTATCTTCACTTTGATGAGAAATTTCAGCATAGTTCTCTTGGAAAGGTGGTCTTATTGTTTGGTCAGGTGTTGATTCTCTAGATTTTCCAGTGTTGGTGTTTTTCCTGAAATTGGGATTTCTAATTTGAGGTCCTTGTTTTTGGTTATCCCATTGTGGCTTCCTTTCCATATTATCTAACCTATACACCATTCTCTCTAATGTTTTTTCTAATTGATATATTTTCAAATCTGAAGTGGATGTTTCCTCTTTTATTGTCACTCTCCTTTCATTTCTTAATCTAGCTTTCTCTGCTAAAAAATTTGCCTCTACACTAACATCATTACTTTGCATCTGCTCTAAGGTTTCTGGATTTCTCTCTCTTAGTTGATAGGCTATATCTATATCAAATCCATTAGGTAATTTTATAAGTACAGAGTCTGGAGGAGGTTTAATATTAGCAGGAATTGCATTATAAATACTATTATATCTAGTACAATAATCTTGAATTGTTTCATTTGGTGCTCTTTTTATGCTTTCAAATTCAGATAATATTTGTAGTGTATTTTTCTTATTTTCCCATCTATTAAGAAATAATCTATGAAAAACTGCTAAATCAGCAATACTACCAGCATTCACACCTTTAAACCACTTTTTTACTTCACCAGTTAAAGTTTGAGCAAAAAGTCTCATTTGGCCATCAACATCATCAATTTCATGTAGTTCAAAATAGTCTGTCATCTTATTAACATGATGTTGGGTAGTGTAATGAGTGGTTCCATAAAAATGAGGGATTTTTCTTTGATAATCCTGAGGCATGTCATGCAATTGTGCTGGTAGAACCAAGGGGACATACTTGGCAGCCATGGCTTGGATTCTAGCTTGGCTAGGAGGTAAGTTCAAAGTACTTGGTGAAAAACTAGAAGTACTTGCAGATGTAGTTAAATAACTTGCAAATGAGATTGGAATATAAGAATATGTACTAGAAAATGTGGTTGAGATATTAGAAGATGAAGTTGGGATGTTATAAGAGGTGCTTGGAAATGAGAATGTTGTATTGGAAAATGTAGCAGAAATACTAGGGGATGAACTTGAGGTGGTGGAAGATGGAATCAAAATTCTGGGTTGAAATGGTTGCTTAGGAAAAGATGAATAAGTGGAATGAAGTGTGGTGGAAATAATGGATGAAGTGGTAGTGAATAAGGATTAACCTATAGATTCTAAAAGGCTGGTAGAAGGCTTAGGGGTATAGGCTAATAAAGCACTCAATTCAACTGAATGTTGTAAATAAGATTAATCATTTTCTTTAATCAAAGTTGAAGTTATGGCATCAAGCTTATCATAAAACTCAAAAATCTTTTGCTCAAAATCAACTGAAACAGTTTCCTTATTAGTTTAAATGAATGAAATAAAATCAGGATCTATTATAGTTTTATGTAAGTCACTTTCTGATTTAGTTCTAAACAAATATTTTTCAAAATTTAAATCAAATTCTATGTATTTTAAACTTGATAGTTGTTTCGGAAGGGAATTAGCTTTGACTAATTAAATCTTATTACCTAAATCTTTTACTCTTTTCTTTTTTTTTCCAATTCTGTCAGGATTATCTACTATGACAGCAGGTTGTGGATTTGGATTTCACCTAGTATAGTAGACTCTTCTAGAAGCCAGAATTACATTTTTTTTATTAAAATATACTCACAACTTATTAAAACAATCTTAAGGTGAAACATTAAATGAAAATATTTCATTTAAGATCTATTTAAAAATTGAGGATTGGTTAGTTCCCCAGAGGAGTTGCCAGTATGCTATCACTCTAATAATTCTTATAATTGTGAGATTTATAGTTTAAATAATATCAGAGGTAACCATAAACCTACTTTTAAGCCTTAGGATCTAGCCTTCCTGATGCTCAGAGAGGGCTCTCTCTATATGATTTAACTTTGTTGGTTATATTTGATTTTAGGCTAGTTATATGGGGCGAATTGGTTTTGGGGTTTTGATTTGGTTTGGTGGTGAAATCACTTACTTAGATGGATAGCTATAGATCTGTATCCCATTGGGAAAATGGAGTCAATGTGTCAAGCAGTCAGATCAGGATCAAGGTCTAAAGGTAAATGTTTACAGGGCAAGATTGCAGAGTCACTTTAGATCTTCAAGGTTGATGATGAAATGGTTTTTATCGGGATAAAAGAGCAATTAAGGGTTCTTAAATCCGAATTTGGAATGAAAAGTCAGAGTTCAATCGAAATCAGGGAGCCATTAAGGGTTCCCTAATCTAGATATCAGTAGAAAACATTTAAATCATAATCAGTCAAAACATAGTGCTTTTAACAAATTCTGAAATAACAATTATTGATTTATCATTAAGATTAAGAACACATTCATGAATATATGGAAAACATAAGAAAAATTAACAATATAACAAGTGAAATACTTCAGTGCAGTGGCCCAACACATGAATCCTGTAATATGATGCTTTATTTCCCGTGATCCAGTCTGTTGACTTGAAATTGATACAAAAACCCTTAGGTTTAGAATAGTATAACTACATAAATTTTCAGTAATTAATCCACCCTCAATACTTCAAATGATGAAGTATTTATACAAAACTTGTACAAAATATCCTAAAATAAACTTAGGAATTTTTCTTGGAAAATAAATATCTTCATGCAAGAAGATAGTGACAACTTCCTAACTAATTGCTAGCTGTCCTTTTTACTGAAATAAAATAGCTTGTTGTTTTGATTTTATCACCGCTTTCTCCCTTTTCTGTTTGATGAAGGATGCAGTTGGACAACTGAGGTATTCTTCACACTGGAAATTTTATCTTTAATTTGATTTTGTCTTTATCTTTCATCTTATACACTTTCATCCTGATACTCTTTACTGCCAAAACTGTTACTGCTGATGTAAAAAACAACAAACTCTATTTTTTCTTTTACTGCTCTGTTTTCACTGTAATCTGATCTTACAGTAGATCAGTTAACTTCTCCCACAACTCAACTTCTGGAAAATTTTTCTTCATGAGATTTCTGAAGCTTTCATTAGCTTCAGTGTATTTTGAAAATGTTGGTTTGTTCACAAATAGGTGTTTTACTTCATGTTGCAAGTAAAACAAATTTTCAAAATTCTTATACAACACCTTCCCTATTGGGATTCCTTGCGAAGATGATTTATTTACCTATTCTTTAGAAAATTCTCTCATATTTTTGTCATAATCCTCCTGCTTCATTAATCTTTCATTGATTACTAGAGGATTGGGAAGGCCTTTTTGCCTTAAAATATCAAATTTGATCATAAATCTTGTGATTGCCATTTCCATGTTTTGGCACTTTTCCTCTAATTTTGTTATCAAGTTCTTTTTGGATATTACCTTTCTTACTTGAAGGATGGTCTCTGCTCTATCTGTAATTCCAATTTCATCTAGTTCTTGTTTATTTTTGGAATTGAGAAATTTGATAATTTCTAAGGCCTCTTCAATTTTTTTACCTAGTTCCTCTTTTGTTTTTTGTATTGCTTCTTTTGTTGCTTTCAATAAATATTTTTGCTCATATATTACCTGTATAGATGGCCATATATCATTGACTGCTTCAATGATATTGGACCATAATTGCTGCTTAACATGTGCCATAGGTTCTTTCAAAGTTAATTATTTTTCCAACTTCTTGAGTTGTTCATTCAGCCTATTAGCTTTTTGTTCTTCATTCTTGGAATTTATTTGTGCAAGCTTCTTAGCATCTTCAAGATTTTTAATATGTTCCTTTAACCTGTTTATTTCATTTGTTTGGATAGACATGTCTTGCATTGCCTTTACCAATTTACTTGCCTCATTTGATTGTTGTGTTGTTGTTGCTGAAGATTCAATGGCTGAGGTTGTTGATGAATTCACTAGAACTACTGTGGCCATTGGAAAATTAAGAGCCAGTAGATGGCACTGCTGTTGTAACTATAGGCATCACAGTGGCAGGAAATTCATGTCTTTTGTTGGCTTCTTTTTCTTGGACCAATTTGTCCATCTCAAGTTCCATTTCTTTAATCTGGGCTATGAGCTGCAAAATGAGACTCATCATCTCATCTTTTTTATTAGAATCCTGTAAAATCTCCTTAGCTTGAGGATATTTAGTAGGGGGTAGCTTCAATTGTTTCTTAAGTGCAGTAATATCATCGTTTTTCTTTTTAATTAATTCCTCTACAACTTTTATATTCTAAGGATCATACCCTACCTCAATCACTAGCTCTTCTAAAGATTTGATTATGGTATCCTTTGCATATGATGATGCCTTTTCTAGTTTGAGATGATCTCTTACATTTATCAAATTATTTGAAGCTTCTGTGCACTCATGGCCTTGGTGGTCGTGGTGGAGTAAATCATCTCTCTTGCCTACTTTTGAAATTCTATTTGATTCAGAGGATGAATATCCTGCACTGGAACTTCAAAGTCAATATTTTTATAATTAGAGGATGATTTAGGAGTTTAAACTGTGGGCTACAGAACTTTCATCAGCATCTTTTTGTTCTTGTATTCAAAGGCTGAAAACAGCCTGTTCTGAATGCTAGGAGTCTGCTTTAAGTACTGAGAATATATTTCATTTTTTATTTCTTCATTTTTAGCCGTAATTTCCTTATATCTTTCCTTGATGTCCATGTCCTTTTCTTCTGATTTCTTTGATGAAGACACTTCTATACTGTGTTGTTTTTTAATCAATTGTGTATTAGAAGTGGTTTCCTGTTGCTCATTTTAAATTAATGTAGGAAGAACAGTGTCTTTTTCTGCAATCTCTGTGTCAATAACTATTACTATCTCCTTTTCTTTGCTAGCAGGGTTAATCTTTGGCTTTTTTATGTATCTGAGTTTGAATTTTGTCTCTGTAGTAGTCTCAGCTGTGTAAGACCCTTCCTGCCTGTTTCTTTTTACACTTATGTCTTCCTGGGCTGGAGTTTGCAAAGTTTGACTAGTATCACTTTGCTTCTCAGCCTCTATCAGTGTATTCTCTAACCATTCAGATTGGTTTGATAATTTCTCAATATCAGGTTTCTTCTCATGTATGTATGGAGTTAATTTAAATTTAACTAGATATGATATGTCCTAATAATTTACCTTCTTCCAGTCCAAATAAAGTCTTTTTAGGATTTAGAGAGATGCCAAATTTCCTACATTTGAGAAAGACTTGTCTGAGATGATTTAGATGTTCATTATCAGTCTTAGAAAATATAGTAATGTCATCTAGATAAATCGCAATAAATTCATGAATTTATTTAGCAAAGGCTATATCCATAGCTCTTTGAAAAGTGGCTCCTGCATTCATTAATCCAAAAGACATTTTCACATACATGAAAGAGCCCCATGGAGTAGTAAAAGAAGTTTTAGGTTGGTCTTCTGGTTGGACTAAAATTTGGTTATATCCAGAGAATCCATCAAGTAATGAAATTCTGGAAGAACCAACCACTCTCTGTAAAATGTGATCCATCTTAGGGAGAGGGTAGTTGTATTTTAAGGACACTTTATTGAAATTCCGAAAATGAACACACGGTCTGATTTCCCCCGTATTTTTCCTAGTGGGAAGTAGATTTGAAACCCAATCAGAATATCTGATTGGTGCAATTATTTGGGCTTCATACATTCTCTTGACCTCTTTCTCAATTAAAGGCATCAAAACTGGGTTGATCCTTCTAAGCTTTTGTTTGAAAGTTTTTTGATCTTCTTTTATGGGTATTTTTTGTTGTATTATGCTAGTGTCATAGGATTTTAAGTCCTCATAACTCCATGCAAATACATCCTGAAATTCTTTAAACAGAGCTATGTATTTTACTTTTTCTTCCTGAGGTAAAGCTTTTGAAAGTTTAATCATCTTAGGTTTTAATTCTGTTTCTATATTGCACTCTTCAATATCAAATCTTAATGGTTCCATATTAGGTTTCCTTACAACATCATTGGAGTCAAAAATATCTTCTAAAGGGGCTAATCCCTTAGGTAAAAAGTTGTTTTTAAGATTAAAAATATCAGAATCATCATCTCCTAACTCTTCAATCTCTACTTTCTCTAAATTATCTATTTCTACTTGAGCAAATTTAGTAGGTTTAGCAAAATCTAAGTTTTTACATCTGTATTGTTTATATCAATCTCACTATCTATGGTTTGATCTACTATACAATTTGTGTCTATATTACAACTCTGAAATTCTCCTTCATTGTTCATGAAATGATAAATATGTTCATCTTGTGGAAATATTTTCCAATATTTAAGATTATCTGGTATTGTAGGTTTGTGTTTAACTTCTGTTGTATATCTATTATTTGGTTGAAATGGAAGATTACAGGTACTAGAAAAAGTTGCTAAATTGTGGTCATGTATGTTCTGTTTTCTAGGAATTGTAGCAAAGTCACATTCAAGAAGTTCCTTAATCAGATCTAAAGTAGTATCTCTATATCGGCTTAATCTTGGATTATATACGGAATATTCCCTGTTATTTGTTTCACAATTAATCCGAGTCTCCCATGATTGACACTCTTTTGGCTCCTAAATTTCTAACAATCTGCAGTCCTAAAATAAGAGCTTCATATTTAGCCATGTTGTTTGTACATTTTAAATTTAATCTAAAATCATGACCTTCTGCATTATTCTTTTCCATATTGTGTATCTAAACTCTTGCTCCTTCTCCTAATTTGTTAACTGATCCATCAAAATCTAGGTGCCACAATGATTCATGAAAAATGTTGTCACTATCTGGTGCTTTCTATTTCTATTTTAGTTCAGTATTGTTTTCAATGCCTGTTTCAGAATTACATAAAATGAATGAGTCCATATCAGTAGGTGTAGAGTAAATAGGATAGTTTCTAGGTCTTTCTACACAACTAACCATGTACTTCATTAATGTTTCTCTATAAAGTTTCTTGGGTTGGCCAAAAACTGATATTTTTGCATAAGACATATCGAGTTGTAGAGATCCCTGCAGTGTAGCTCCCCATGAGCGAGATAACAGCATTCCATATTTGGGAGGGATGTCAGCTACTACAATATCCATGACTATGCATTTTCTAGGGTATTGAACTAAAGTAACACATAAATCTTTTATCAAACTTAAACATTTCACTTTACTGGAGTCAAGTGATAAGAGATCTTTAAAAGGTCTAGTGATGTCTAGATTCAAGGTTTCCATTATCACTTTTGGCGTCAAATTGTGCAAATCCCGTGAATCTTGCATTGCATTATGTAAAATATGATCATGAATAGTTAAGCTAATGTAGAAAGGTGGAACTACTCCATCTTTGTGTTTCCCATTAACATTAGGACCAAATATTAATTCTGGTTGATCATCACTCAAATTTACTGAATCTTCTCCATCATTCATATTTAAAGTCTCAAGGATATGTGTTTTGTATAGGTCATGTTTTACCAACTCTGTCAAAGGAATTGGTATCTTCAATTTGGAAATTTCAGCTTGGATATTAAATGGTGCCTGTGATTTTCCTAACTGAATTATTTCTTCTTTTGTAACTGTAGTTTGGGGAGGTTTGTCTTATTTTTCTGCAGTTGGTTTCTCATTCTCTTTTTGTATTTCCATTTTCTTACTAATTTTAGTTTTCTTTTCAGGGACAGTTTCAGATGTAGTGGAAGTCTTTGCAGATTTTGTGTTTTCAGCAGTTTTTTAGCAGTGGTTGCTTTAGGATCAGCTGATTTTGGATCAACAGTAGATGTTTTTGAGTTTAAAATTTTTGTTTTAGCAGAAATTATTGTCTTGGCAGCAATATATTTTTGAGGATTTGTTGATGTTTGGATAACATCATCTGTGATGTCAACAATTTTGGGACTAGGTGAAATTTTGGGGCTTGAAACTTTCTGAATTGAACTAGAGTTTTGCTTGGTTTCCTTATATAGAATTTGCAGAAATTTAGTGGTAGAAGCCTCTACTATTTTCTTTGTTTGTGCTTAGGCATATTTCTTAATAGAAGGCTCTACATTTTTCTTGCTCCTAAGGTTATATTGCTTATGAAATTCATTAATTTCAAACTCACAACCTTGCTTGTAATCAAAAGACTCACCAGAATCTAATTGTAGTTGTTGTAATTCATATAACTTTTGTTCTTCTTGTGTAAGAAAAATGGTGTTATCTTCATTAATACCCATTAGATTAATTTGTCTTCATCATCTTCACTTTGATGAGAACTTTCAGCATAGTTCTCTTGGAAAGTTGGTCTTATTGTTTGGTCAGGTGCTGATTCTCTAGATTTTCCAGTGTTGGTGTTTTTCCTGAAATTGGGATTTCTAATTTGAGGTCCTTGTTGTTGTTTATCCCACTGCGGCTTCCTTTCCATATTATCTAACCTATCCATCATTCTCTACAATTTTTTTGCTAATTGATCTATTTTCAAATCTGAAGTGTATGTTTCCTCTTTTAATGTCACTCTCCTTTCATTTCTTAATCTAGCTTTCTTTGTTAACAAATTTACCTCTACACTAACAACATTACTTTGCATCTGCTCTAAGGTTTCTGGATTTCTCTCTCTTATTTGATAGGTTATATATGTATCAAATCCATCAGGGAATTTGATAAGTACATATTCTAGAGGAGGTTTAAGATTAGCAAGAATTGCATTATAAATATTGTTATATTTGGTACAATAATCTTGAATTGTTTCATTTGGTGCTCTTTTTATGCTTTCAAATTCAGATAAAATTTGTAGTGGATTTCTTTTCTTTTCCCATCTATTAAGAAATAATCTATGAAAAACTGCTAAATCAGTAATACTACCATAATTCAAACCTTTAAACCACTCTTTTACCTCACCAGTTAAAGTTTGAGCAAAAAGTCTCATTTGGACATCAGCATCATCAATTTCATGTAGTCCAAAATAGTCTGCCATCTTATTAACATGTTGTTGGGCAGTGTAATGAGTGGTTCCATCAAATTAAGGGATTTTGATTTGATAATCCTGAGGCATGTCATGCACCTGTGCTGGTAGATCTAAGGGGGAATATCTAGCAGCCATGGCTTGGATTCTAGCTTGGCTAGGAGGTAAGTTTGAATTACTTGGTGAAGAACTAGAAGTACTTTCTGATGTAGTTAAATAACTTGCAGATGAGATTGGAATATAAGAAGATGTACTGGAAAATGTGGTTGAGATATTAGAAGATTAAGTTGGGATGTTATAAGAGGTGCTTGGGAATGAAAATGATGTATTGGAAAATGCAACACAAATATTAGGGGATGAACTTGAGGTGGTGGAAGATGGAAATAAAATTCTAGGTTGAAATGGTTGCTTAGGAAAAAATGAATCAGTGGAATGAAGTGTGGTGGACATAATGGATGAAGTGGTAGTGAATAAGGATGAACCTACATATTCTAAAAGACTGGTATCTAAGTGGCTTGTAGAAGCCTTAGGGGTATAGGCTCATAAAGCACTCAATTCAACTGAATGTTGTAAATAAGCTTCATCAATTTATTTAATAAAATTTGCAGTTATGACATCAAGCTTATCATAAACTTCAAAAAAAAATTGCTCAGAATCAACTGAAACAGTTTCCTTCTTAGTTTCAATGAATGAAATAAAATCAGGATCTATTACAATTTTATGTAAGTCACTTTATAATTTAGTTCTAAAAAAGGATTATTCAAAATTTAAATAAAATTCTATGTCTTGTAAACTTGATAGTTGTTTTGGAATGGAATTGGTTTTCACTAATGAAATATTATTACCTAAATCTTCTACTCTTTTGTTTTTATTTCCAATTTTGTCAGGATTATCTACTATGACAACAGGTTGTGGATCTGGATTTGACCTGGTATAGTAGACTCCTTTGGAAGCTAGAATTATAATTTTTTATGAAAATATACTCACAACTTATTAAAACAATATTTGGGTGAAAAGATAAATGAAAATATTTCGTTTAAGATCTATTTAAAAACTAAGGATTGGTTAGTTCCCCAGTGATGTCACTAGTATGTTATCACTCTAATAATTCTTATAATTGTGAGATTTTTATTTTAAATAATATCACAAATAACCACAATACTACTTTTAGTCCTTAGGATCTCTCCTTCCTAATGCTGAGAGAGGGCTCTCTCTATATGATTTAACTTTGTTGATTATATTTGATTTTAGGCTAGTTATATGGAGCAAATTGATTTTGAGGTTTTGATTTGGTTTGGTGGTCAAATCACTTACTTAGATGGATATGTATAGATCTATATCCCATTGGGAAAATGGAGTCAATGTATCAAGCAGTCAGATCAGGATCAAGGTCTAAAGGTAAATGTTTATAGGGCAAGATAGAAGAGTCACTTCAGATCTTCAAGGTTGATGATGAAATGGTTTTTATCGGGATAAAAGAGAAATTAATGGTTCTTAAATCCGGATTTGGAATGAAAAGGCAGAGATCAATCGAAATCAGGGAGCAATTAAGGGTTCCCTAATCTGGATATCAGTAGAAAACATTTAAATTATAATAAGTCAAAATAGAGTGCTTTTAACAAATTCTGAAATAACAATTCATGATTTATCATTAAGATTAAGAAAACATTCATGAATAGATGGAAAACATAAGAAAATTTGACAAGATAACAAGTGAAATACTTCACTGCAGTGGCCCAACACATAAATCCTGTAATATGATGCTTTATTTCATGTGATCCAGTCTGCTGACTTGAAATTAATAAAAAACCCTTAGGTTCATAATAGTATAACTACAAAAAATTTCAGCAATTAATCCACCCTCAAAACTTCAAATGATGAAGTATTTATACAAAAACTTGTATAAAATATCATAGAATAAACTTAGAAATTTTTCTTGAAAAATAAATATCTTCATGCAAGAATATAGTGACAACTGCCTAACTAATTTCTAGCTATCCTTTTTATTGAAATAAAATAGCTTGTTGTTTTGATTTTATCACTACTTTCTCTCTTTGATGTTTGATGAAGGATGCAGCTGGACAACTGAGGTGTCCTTCACGCTAGCAGTTTTATCTTTAATCTGATTTTGTCTTTATCTTTCATCTAACACGCTTTAACTGATCCACTTTCATCCTGATACTCTTTACTGCCAAAACTATTACTGTTGATGTAAAAAGCAGCAAACTATGTTTTTTCTTTTATTGCTCTGTTTTCACTGTAATCTGATCTTATAGTAGATCAGTTAAATTCTCCCAGAACTCAGCTTCTAGCAATTTTATCTTCATGAGATTTCTGAATTTTTCATCAGCTTCAGTGTATTTTGAAAATTTTGGTTTGTTCACAAATAGGTGTTTTACTTCATGCTGCAAGTAAAACAAATTTTTGAAATTCTTATACAATACCTTCCTTGTTGGGATTCCCTGCAAAGCTGATTTATTTACCTGTTCTTTAGAAAATTCTCTCATCCTTTTGTCATAATCCTCTTGCTTCATTAATCTGTGATTGAATACTAGAGGATTGGGAAGGCCTTTTTTCCTTAAAATATTAAATTTGATCATAAATCTTATGATTGTCATTTCCATGTTTTGGCACTTTTCCTCTAATTTTGTCATCGAGTTCTTTTTGGATATTACCTTTCTCACTTCAAGGATGGTCTCTGTTCTATCTGTAATTCCAATTTCATCAAGTTCTTGTTTATTTTTGGAATTGATAAATTTGATAATTTCTAAGGTCTCTTCAGGTTTTTTACCTAGTTCCTCTTTTGTTTTTTTATTGCTTCTTTTGTTGCTTTCAATAAATATTTTTGCTTGTAGATTATCTGTATAGATGGTCATATATCATTGATTGTTTCAATGATATTGGACCATAATTGTTGCTTAACATGTGCCATAGGTTCTTTCAAAGTTAATTCTTTTTCCAACTTCTTGAGTTGTTCATTCAACCTATTAGCTTTTTGTTCTTCATTCTTGGCATTTATTTGTGCAAGCTTCTTAGCATCTTCAAGATTTTTAGTCTATTCCTTTAACCTGTTTATTTCCTTTGTTTGGATAGACATGTCTTGCACTGCCTTTACCAATTTACTTGCCTCATCTGATTGTTGTGTTGTTGTTGCTTAAGATTCAGTGGTTGAGGTTGTTGATGAAGTCACTAGAACTGTTGTGGCCATTGGAACATTAGGAGCCAGTGTTTCTGCCAAAGTAGATGGCACTGTTGTTGTAACTATAGGGATCACAGTGGCAAGAAATTCCTGTGTTTTGTTGGCTTCTTTTTCTTGGACCAATTTTCCCATCTCAAGCTCCATTTCTTTAATCTGGGTTGTGAGCTGCAAAATGAGACTCAACATCTCATATTTTTTATTAGAATCCTATAAAATGTCCTTAGTTTGAGGATGTTCAACAGGGGGCAGCTTCAATTGTTTCTTAAGTACACCAATAAAAGCATTTTTCTTTTTAATTAATTCCTCTACAGCTTTTATATTCTAAGGATCATACCCTACCTCAATCACTAGCTCTTCTAAAGATTTGATTTCGGTATCCTTTGAATATGACGATGCCTTTTCTAGTTTGTGCTGATCTCTTACATTTATCAAATTATTTTGAAGCTTTTGCGCACTTATGGCCTTGGTGGTCATGGTGGAGTAAATCATCTCTCCTGCCTACTTGTGAAATTCTATATGATTCAGAGGATGAATATCCTGCATTGGAACTTCAAAGTCAATATTTTTATAATCATAAGATGATTTAGGAGTTGAAACTATGCGATGCAGAACTGTCAACATCATCTTTTTGTTCTTGTAGTCAAAGGCTGATAGCAGCCTGTTCTGAATGCTAGGAGTCTGCTTTAAGTACAGAGAATATATTTCATTTTTGGTATAAATACCAATCACTTGTCCAACTTTTCTAAGATAATTACAAAACTTTCTTGATTTCATTGCTAATCTTGGGTTGCACACTATTGTTTAGTAAATTGACCAATGGATGGATAAAAGAATATGTTAACTCTGATAGGTAAAATCATTTGACTCCTTCCTTAACAAGGAAGTCCAGAATATAACAGATTATGGATTTCCCTCCACATCAAGCTTCTGAAGACTTATAGGAAACTTCTCTGACTGAAAATAAAGGAACGTGTGGAAAAGGAATGAAGAATACCTAAATACTCCTTCAGAAGGTAATTTGACTAATTGTTCACGGATACTATCGGAAATATATTGTGCAAACTTAAAGATGACAGCAGGAAGCTGACCAGTTACAAAAATGGACAAGAAACCAAGTACTGCTACATCAGCATGTTCATCTGTGAAATATCCAAGGATAAAACAGAGCATGGAAATAATGTGTCTAGTTCTTTCTGAGAATTTAGAAGAGGAGTATGGAGGGTTGAGTTTGGGAATTTCCACAGAGGATGGCATGAAAGTTTGAAAATTTTGGAATCTCTTGGGAAAGTCCAACTCCAAATAGAACTTAGTGAGGGCTTCAATAGATAAAGGAACTTCATTAGTCTCACGCTGTAACTGAAACATATGGTTGATATATTCCGCTGTGATGGTAAACAAAACTTCATTTTCAATGTTCATAATGGCTCTTTGATAGGGAGAATAACATGATTGGCATAGTCTAACAGCTTCTAGGCATTGCTGAGTATGGGGAACAACATATTTAGGCAAATTTGATTCCCAAATGAATACTTCATCTACTTGATCTAGAGATTTTTCTTGGCTCTAGCAGTGGAGCTCAAGAAGGTTAAATTCAGTCACAATATCAATGATTTTAAAGTCTACATCTGCCAGGGGAATATGCTCTACATCTACAACAGGGGGTTGTAGAGGGTTGATCACAAGAGTGTTTTTGGATGCCATTGATTGGTTTGATTTATCAATTTCCAATACTTTTGATCTTTAAAACAATGATTTAGGCCTGTAAAATACTTTTGTAAGTTTAAATAGTTTACAGAAGGTTTTTAGATATGATAGGGGTTTTATCTTTGTCTGCAAAAGGTATAATTCTGATCACTTTGACTCAAACTATATTTTCTATATCAAAAGAGTAATTTTCCTGACCTTATAGTCTCAGCAGATGATATCTAGGGTTTACAGTGGTCCTTATGTAATAAAACAATCCTAAAACCTTACTTTTAATGCAGAAAGATGCTTGAGTACTGTAGGAAAGGTTTTGAAGGTCTCAAAGGGTTTTTTCAGGTTTAAAAGTGGTTAAATTCACTCAAAGTTTTTTCTAAAACAGGTCAAGGCTTCAGAATCTATGGAAAATGCTCATGGTTTATAGAAACAATGAATTTATGAGGGAATATGGGTTTCTTTTAGATATATAGGCTCCTAAATGATTCAATGAACTGTAAAACTCTTTTAGAATGATGAATGAGTCTTTTCTCTCTGAAGAATACCTGTAAAATTCAGAATTTTGTTGTGAAGAAGGGTGTCTGGGGTTGGAAAGCTTTCAAAAGCTTTTTCTGATATTTATATGCACTTTGATGGCTCTTGCAGTGTTTGTAGCAATCAAATTCAGTGAATTCTATTTGTTTTTGGGCTGAAAACAAAAGCGACAACGTTCCTTTTTGGTCTGGAATGCTCTTATGCGCAGAAAATGGTAACAGAAAGGCTTGAATGAATGCATTCAGGCATTTTATAATGAATTTCGGTGAACAGTGAACACATTCAGTGTAGGTCAATTCAAATAGGTAAGCGGTTTGGGTGTGGGGGAGGGAAAACCATCTGGTGCTTTTCGTACAGTTAAAAAGTGGTAAGCAGGATTGGCTCAATCGATGTGATCCAATAGAATCAGGGTGCGTGGAGGTGAGAAAAAACCTATAAACAACTTTTATCGCAAGCTTTAGGTTTCTTTAACGATCGCGCTAAGAAATATGTGATGTGGGATCTCCGTCATTGGATCTGGGAGATGGGGAGCGAACAGTGTGGATGATGCGATGAAATTGCGGGGCAGAATGGCGTGGGGCCCCGGATATGTATGCAGCGGGAGTTGTAAAATGTATTAAAACGTAGGTTTAATACATAGTTTGGATAGGCGGATGTATTTGTTTTATTAAAAAATAAAATGCGGGCATATGTAATTAAAACATTGGCGGGGTAAATATATAATGGAATAGTTTTAACCTATGGGATGGAGCGGAAATATATAACACGAGGATGAAATGAACCATAGGTTAAAATTATAATATGGGTTTGGGATATACTATATAAAGGAATTAATCTAATACGGGCTAAAGGTGAATAAAGGATTTAATATATAAATCAATGTGTTAATAATGAATGAGATGAGAGAGATGAAAATACATTATGCCTTAGTGTAAAACATCATATAGGGATGAATTTCATTCTTGTGGGTCCCAACATAATAATTTTGTATTTTCACTTTAGGATAAGTATTTTTTGGGTATTTTTTTGGGTAAAAAGGGGAATTAGTTAAAGGGTTTTTACTTTCCTTAAGTATAATGAATTTTACACTTAGAAAAAGGGGATTTTTGCAAGTGAAACTGAATGATAATGGAAAAAAAAGGGAAAAATGAAGATGGAAGAAGTGAAAGGAAGGGGATGAAATATTTTTTCAATGGGATGATTTTTTGAAGGAAGTTAGTGACTGAAATGACCAATTTTCTGCTGATCCATGATTGTAAAAACTTCTTCTGCCTACCTATATGCTACCCTAACATTTTTTCTTCATTTACTTGGGTGCATTTGAGCTTGAAAACCCTTGTTTATTTTTCTTTTAAAACATCAAACTAATTAATTCTATCCTTATCTCTTCCAAGGGCTCAGATTAATATGTTGAGCTCCTTATTTATTCTCTACCTAACTACTGATCTACCAAGATTAAACTATTTGGCTAGATCTTTATTCTCTATTTAATAGCATGAAATTTAAAACATGAAAGGTTAAGATTAAGCTATTTAACCTTCATGGATTGTGGCATTGTAACAAGCTGCACACAATCTTTATTTTGCAGAAAAAGTAAATAGTAACTTGGCATTTGGATTTGCACCACTTTCATGTTTTATTTTATCTCTTTTTTTAATTTTGGGGTCCATTTTATTATTCTTTTTTATCTTTTTTCTTTCAAGTCCATTGATTTTTCTTTTAGGACTTTTACCCTCTTTACATTTTTTATTTAATTTTTCTGATATGGGAAAATAATTTGCAGAAAGAAAAGTATGTACATATTACAAGACTAATCAAAGTCAATAAAAAAATTATGAATCCTAATATTATAGGACCCTAACAACGGGCACTCTATCTAGTATGAAGGAAACAATCAGTGTGCCAAACCCAAACTTTCTTTGGGACCAGGTCTTAAATGTTGTCAATTATTCTCGAACCCAGCGGACAATGACTTAGCACCAGTCAAATATATGCAGTTGTAGGCAATCCAACGCTAGTAATACCTGGGCCTTAGTGGTCACTTGCTAACCCTTGGCCCACGCCAAGCGAACGATCATCCATAGAACAGACCTAATCGGTCTCGAGGCCACCCGTGCTATAGGAATCCGGTTACTTATCGGCACAGTATTGTTTGTACAGTGAGCCTATATCAACCCCATAGTGTTGCAGGGATCAGCTCTCAAACCTATAAAATTGGGCCTCGGTCCTCTACATGACAGGTAGGTTAGAAAGTAGATGTATTCCTTCTCCACCATGAGTTCACGATCCCCAATGTGGAAAACATGTTGTTGATCATCCCACTGCTGGATTATCCATCTCAGAAGGTCTTCCTGCCCCTTCACCATCTCTAATTTGGCATAATTTAATAACCCACATCTCTGGAGAACAAGCAAAGTTTCCGGATTGGTGACCATTTCGTGCTCCTCTCGTTCGTGATCTCTCTCACGCCAAATACTCATGGTAACAACTTCACACATTCACAAATCAAGTTTCCAATGGATCATTTGTAGGCCAAATCACTTCAAGATTGAGTAAACCAAGCTTCAATTTTTTTTGGGCCAGCTAACACTGGGCCCAGTGCAGAACATGGCGTGCTAGCACACTATCCCTTAATGGGCAGTACATGTAATGTGGCCCTAGCACTAGGCACTCGTGTTGCCTGACTAAAATATTTAGGGCTTGCTCAAAATCAAATTTTTAGACATTACAAATAGTGAAAACACCAATGGAAAGCAAGATAAAGGCTCAAGCTCTTACCTGGAACTCGCAGAATCGAAAATCGTTGCTGAGATCACCCACAATCGACATTAGAAGTTTCTTCTCTATTTTAGCTCCAAAGCTCTTTCACAACACTCAAACGGTGAAAATGAAGGTCTTTTTCCTTCTTATAGACATTCTGGAGGTATGAATTACTCAACTACTCAGTTAAAATTGGTAAATTTCCACTATTTTTTGCTGCAACTATTAGGTTTATCGAAGTCACCAATGCTCTGATGAATTGTTAGTGTTTATATGTAAATTTGACCGTGTTTGGCCTGGAACGAGCCTTATTTTTTAGGGACTTTTTCTATCTCGTAAAACTGAAAAAAAAAAAAAAACCCGAGTTTCCTTCGTCTGGATCGTTAATCTACCACGATGAAGAACTATGAGCCATTCTTTTCCATCTTTTTCTAGCTCGTTAAAAAACCAAAAAAGACATTGATTTTTTCTCCATCGGACTCATTAAAATTTCACGAAGAGGATGGATTTTTTCTTCATCTGACTCGTTAAAAATTCATGAAGAATATTGATTTTACTCTGTCTCCTCATACTCATAAAAAAATGAGGTATATGTCCATTGAAAAAAGGTTTATCACTTTATCCAGATTCAATGGACTAACTTATGGAAAAGGAACTGTGTCGGGCATACTATTCTCCCTTTGTCGCACTCGGTTATCAACCATGTACCCCCTGGAGTTGTCTTTTACGATGTTTTTCAAACTCCCTAAATATGAAAATATCACCGAGTTTACCCTTCTGGACTCGTTAAACTTAATCAGATGGGGAAAATTTTGGACAAAGTGGAAACTTATTCTGTTATGCTTTGAAATTCAATTTGGCAGCAAAAACCTTTAACATGGCACTTCCAAAAAAATTCAATCGCAATTAGTCAAACCCTACCATTCTTTGATTTTAGCCTTTGTATGTCAATGTACCTGCATTGTTGAATCCTGACACTCTTTGGTGTTTATAAGCCTAAGATGGCTGGTACCCTGTTACTATGCCTTCTATTGTTCAAGAATATCTCATTATCCACTGCTTCTTGCATCAGCCAAGACATCATATGCCAGAAATCATTTATCATCGTCAGTTACTACCATTTTATCTTGACTATCTTCAAAACCAAATCATCTTTTCCCGTTTCGTTTCAACTAATGTAGGATGCCTCATTGCCTACCTTTTGACAGTTATCTTCTTATCGACTTCAAAATATTATCTAGGAAGTTGATCCAGCAACATATCAGTACCCTAGAACTTGCAAACCTCAGTGGAATATTACCTTGTGTTTGATTGGGGGTTTTTATCGTTGGCTCCCAGTCGAATGATTCTACGAGTGTTCGACATCAACACCATTCATTCACACTCGCTAGATTTTAATGTGCATCTTGGAGACCATCATCCTTATTAGTAGCCATCCTCACATATGTTAACAGTTTTCATCATGGACTGGTAGTTGGATGATTTCCCTCATGTTCGACTACAACTCCTTCATTCACATTTGCGTAAATATGCAGTTTAGTGAAGCGACGATCAAGACCTTGGGTTGAGGCTTACATCATTCAGCTTTGTTTCCTTTCCAAAGCTACGATATTGTTTTCGAAGATAGCTTATTAGATTGATCCTATCATGACACAAGCTTCCACATTGTGCTTATCGATGGACATATTGGTCATATCTCTTTTTGGAGAAATCATTTTGATACAGCTACTAAGCATGGGAATGCCCGACTCAGGACATATACTTATATTTCTGACATATGTTGTTGTTTCAGGTTTTCCTCATCCCTCCAACTCCTCTCGCTCTACTACACATATTATAAACTATTTCAGCCATCATCCTCGCCTTTGACCTCACACTTTAGGGGGCATATGTTACAGGAAAAATGACCTCCTCATCAGCTAAGAGGAGAAGGAAACATGGAAGGAAGAAAAGGACCTAGACAGAGACCCATTTTGCCAAAGTAACGCACCCTAGAGACAACCAGGTCGAGTTATAACGCATCCTAGCCTTTCAGAGGGAGAGTTAGTGCCTAGGTTAACACACTGTCTTTCCTAAGGGGCAGCATTACCCGTGTTTTCATGAAGAAAACAGACAAATCTCTCGGTAACTATCTGACATTTCCTGATTTTTCTCAAAGGAGTCAGTCCAAAAAGCAGCAACCTGCAATGCAGGCCTCTGATTGGACATTACTAAACCCAACTGAGCATCCAAAGAGGGAAAAATAAAGGAAAAGCAAGGAAACATCATGATTTTTCCCTATTCGAATTGATTGAGAAGATTGACAAGCTTTGTCCTACCAAATTCTTATAAATTAGAGGCTTGGGCTCTTGGTCAAAGGTCGAAAGGTTGATCGTGTGCAAAGCGTAACTTTATTGTTGAGTGTGAGGCTTAATGATTGGCAAGGTTCATTGATAACTCTTAGCCCAAGTATCATTACACTTAGAGATAGAGGAGAGAGAGAGAGGAGTTGAAAGACTGAGGGAAGCTTGGTTCAACCAATGGTTGTAATCTTCCTTCTTATATTAATAGAACTGTATATGTTTTGTCCATTTGATGTTTGAGTGTCACATTTATTGTTTAATTTTCTATGAAGCATGATATAAATGGCTCATATTTTCATAGTTGAACATTGATTATATAATTTTTTAGTTGCTAGTAAGTGATACCACTGTGAATATTACACGTGTGCTTTGTTTTTTTATAGGATCTAGACTTGGATCCAGTGAGGAGGACTTCAACCACGCCACTTAGCACTCTCCAACAAATATGTTGTCTTAAAAGAGGTAATCCTTCAATATCTCACTTTGTCAATTATGCATTATTATAAACATGTATGCAATGTCTTTGTGAACTATACAGCTAATTTGACTGTCTGCCTCGGGTTCCGAGAAGACCCGAGAGGGATTTACTCCAGCTACCACCTGTACATTTTAACCCTAACCACTAATATCATATATTTTTTATGGATTTTGTATAATTTTTTAATGATGGAATAATGAGTAATAAATAAGAATGTGGAAAATTCAAAATCATTAGAAGTCACTATTTGTATAGAAGACACCATAAAAATAAACATTTATAACACAAACCAATGATAAAATAAGTAAGGGGGTCATTACATACTTGTACCCTTATGTAATGCTAACAAATAACCCTAGTATAGATAAGTTCTCCAAGGAAAACTGAAAATGAGAGAGATATCACACCAAAGTGTTTATTTTCTACCCATCCAATACAACCCATGAAAACAAGTGATGACCCCAAATAAGGAAATGAGCTAGACATAATTGAACAACAATTGTGTGGTGTAGATTCCTCTAGTCATAATTACCAAAATCAAATAGTTAGCATTGGAAACCATTGAGGTTAGATACATCCTTGGCCTCATCTCATCTACATATTTAGACAACAATAGATCAATTTTCCTATTGCTCTCATTAAATCACAAATCCAAAAAAAATATTTCTCAAGACAACCATGTACGAGAATCCAACACCCTCACTTGAGGCAAGTTTCCTTTTTTTAATCTTTGAAAGCTAACAACTCATTCCCAATAAATTCTCTTGGATTTCCATCCCCCTTCACTAAATAAACTTGGGGTGGAATTGGCTTTAGGAGTAAAAACAATAATGTCATAAACTGGGTATTTGGTGAATTAAACTCAACCCCCAAATCTACTTGGGAACCATTTTCATGAGTAATAGTTCAACATTCCCTCCAAACACACTAGGCATGCTTTAGGGTAGTTATCATCATTGTGGAATTCCTTTCCTTGCATGTTTACCACTTTTTGAAGGTAGATACACTATCTTTGTTGTAATCAATTGTTTCACCACGTATACGCATTTCCTCTTTTTTAACCAAGTTGAAGCCTTTGAAGTTGTTGATTTATTCTTCAAAATGCCTATAAGCTACATGGATTCTCTAACCTTATCATTAGAAACAAAGATTCCAAGTTCTTATGCTTGTGAAATGAAATTCAAATTGGTAAAGAATACTTTCAATACACTACAAACCTTCTTTCCTCTTCAATGAAATGAGCAAACAAGGTAGTTAATCACCTTGTAAAATAGTCTATTCAAATATACACATATGATGAACCATCTAAAATTCCTTCTTTAAAGGCAAAAATTGAAACCCTTTAGAGAACTTTTCCCTTTCCCTTTTGTTTATATTATAATGTCCTAAACCAAAGGAAAAAAACATTGTGTAATATTATTGGGTTTTAATATTAATATGAAATGAAACTACTCAAAAATCATGGAATTTTCAACAAGTGCAAATTCAGTTATTATTATTACCATATATTATCTAATCAAATTTGGCATTCACGTTTACTAATTTAAAAAAAAAAACAATTAATTACATTTCAATCTTTTTAATATCTTTTAATGTTACATTTACATAAACTAAAATTTAAAATTTAGATTTAATATTATTTCACATTTATAATTTCAAATAATTTTCTTTATGATTTGTTTTTTAAATTAATCAAATCATATAAATATATAATTTTATTTGATATCCCTGATGGGGTGTAATGGTAAATGGAATTGGGACTTTGGGCGATGTGCCCACTACCCCAAGTACGTAATAAGCATTAAAGAGGGAGAACATGGTCTGCATGAGCATGTATTGTTACAATTAGCTTGTGGTTTATTTATGGGTTTCGATGGACGACAAGTTTATTTGCAGTGAGCGGAAAGGAGCTAAGCTAAGATCCTTAACCTCTTGGAGAGATTTTTTTGTGCAATAGGTGTGTGTGAGAATCCTGGTGATGTGGGTAGTGATGATTTTTATGGTGGGCTAGGAATTCATGTTGTTCTGTGTAAATGGCGTGTGGTTGTTTGGGGCATCTGGGAAGCCTGATATCATTTGTGGTAGGTGGAAAAATCCACTCCAAAGAGCCTGTTGGGGTCATTGAATTTTAAGTGTACCACGCTTTCTCAGGTCATATATTAGTGTCTCAGAGGGTTAAGGTATAAATGTTTTGAGTCCAGTTTACTATGTATGGATATTCTTCTTTGGTCTTGGGATATTGTTCGAAGTGCTCATTTAATTTGGCATCAGGGTTTGTCTGTGGACCCCTTCTCTCAGTTTAAGGTGGGGTTTGCAAGTCGTATTTGGAAGGAATTGTGAAGGTATACCTGTGTTGGTTTATTTTCTTGGCAAGTTAAGTGTTGGTTGACAAATTTTGGTATGTGGTTGCTCTCTCCTAGGTGTCCAATTATTGTAGTATTGGTGATGTTCCTATCATGCTTGATGGTGAAGGGTGAAGGGGCCTTGGTTTAGGAAGACTCATCCTTTACCCTTTCTTGTGGGTCCTCGTTTAAGTCTAAGTATTTTGTCCGGTATTATTGTGACGAGTTGGTCTACTAGTTCCCTGGTATTGTAGAAGGTGGGTCAAGTTTGTTGTTTTGTTCTTTTGTAGGTAGAGGTAGTCATTGCAGTGACAATAAGTCTCATCCCTGAGGCTTTGTGATGCCACCTAGACAAAGAATGAGGTGTAGAATGGGAGGAGGTGGTAGGGCTCAGTCAAGGAAATTGAGGTCAAGACTCTTTTCCCATGACTCGGTGACCACATATTTCAATGAAGTTATGCCTGATACTGGTAAGGAAATCTGTGAGTTCAAAGCCAAAGAAGGGGAGGAAAGGAAATCCCTTTTCGATCATAAGCTTTTAGAGGACATGTCAACTTGGGTTCCAGACCCTGGGCACACCAAGGGTAGGAGGAAGCAGTATCTAGACTCGGTGGCTCTTCATTGGAAAATGAATACCTTGTTGGGCCTGGTATTGAGGGACAAACAAGTGGAGAAATGAAATAGATTTTCTTCAGTGGAGGATGTCAACAGGATGCTCGGGAATCAGAGGTTTTGCCAGAATAGGATCGAATCCCATCTAGCACATGTGAGAGCCATATTTCCCGTTACTCGGATGGTGGGGACTTGATGGATCATCCTGCATCCAGCGCGAGGGTTCCAGAAAATATCTTGTCTTTTGAAATGACTAGTGAACATAGATGGTGGTTATGAAATTTGGTGATTTCCTAGTGCTTCTAGTTTTTGTTGTATGCATGGTACTTGTTATCCTTTTGGTATATAGATTATGGAGACATAGGTTGGTTGTGGCGTTGTGTTTTTTTGTGATGGCTCTGGCATGCTTTATTGGACTTTGTTTTATTTCCTTTATAACTTTTGTTATATGGTTATGGTCAGATGCAGCGCCTATGTGTATTGTGAATGCCTATGGCAGTTATGGGCCTCCTCTATTGGGTTCTTATTATGTCTTTTCAATATATTTGGTGTTACGTTAGGGACAGAGGTGGCTCTTCAGTCACCAATTGTTTATCAGTGCTCCAATCTCGATGTTTTTGTCAAATCTTATATGTATTTTTGGGGGGCTTTTGTTTTCTTGTTATTTGTAGTTGATGACCCTCCATGGAGAAAATTGTTTGTATTTATGATTAGAACAGTAGTGAAAAAAGACAAGTCGTCTTTGGCCTTAATCTCTATCTATTTTGATTAAAGGAGTATTATGATTATGAGAGTCCTTGATGTTTCTACACATCGGTAAAAATATGATGAGATGTTTTTTACACTCTACAATCAAAGTTGATATCCATACAAACATTTTTTTTTAATAATATAAAATATCAATTATTTGATAAAAAATATTCATTAAATACACTTTGTTTTATATAGGAATAATGTTCTTATAGAAATAATATAGTACATCCTAAAATTTATAAAATTCCTTTTGTATTCTAGCATGTGGAATCCATATATTTGAAATTTCAATATCATATTTGGTTGTACATGTATATTGTTTTACTAATATGCACCCCTATTAAAAATTTGTAGAAAATAAAATGGAAATTATTAAACATAAAATATTAAATATAAGTAATTAAATATCATTGTGTTTTCAAATAATTAAATATCATTGTGTTTTCAGTTTTGTATTTGAAGGTAATTTTTATTATATATTAGCTAAAGTTGAAAGGTGTAGAAAAAAAAACTATTAAACACAAAATATTAAATATTAGAAATTACATATCATTTTACTAATTATTTTTATTAAGATAACAAGGTTAAATAAATCATTTTAAATTTTAGATTTATTAATTAGTAAATTAATTTAAAAACAATTTATAGTTTAGTGGGGAAATATTTATAAAATATAATGTCAATTTAATAAAAATTTAATAAAAAGTGAAACGTTTTAAAAGTAATAATAAAAATAATAAATCAGCACAATTCAATTAAATGGTTATATTGTAATTTTTTTATTATTATTAAAAATTACAAACAATTTTTTAACAAAAATAAAAAGATATTTAAATTATGATTTTTCATATTTCTAACTATGCTATTTTATAACTTCATATTTAAATTTAATTAATTGCCATATAAAAAATTAATATTTTAAATAATATTTTAATATTTTTTCTTTATATATGAAAAATGTCCTATTATATGCATGTAGGTATGCTTATTATTTATATATATATATATACATATAATAATTCATATTTGTATTCATCTTATTTTGAATTATTAAGTGTCAATTATTAAGTGTCAAGAGGGATCAAATCTCTCTAAATGTAAAAAAAAGGCTTGCATTTTCAGAATTTTGATCCCTTTCAAAGTCAATATATCTAAAATTAAGAGATGAATCTATGTTGGTTTTATCTCATGTCAATATTAATAGTTTTTTTTTACATTTATTATAATATTCAAATTAATGAAAATTATTACATTATTTAATAATGTAAAACTCATTAAATAATCATAAAAAAAAAGTAAAAAATAAAAAATTATCAGTAAATATAGGTCTCCTTCTATTAACTATTTAAATAAGTACATACAGTGGTCTACCGGCATGCCGGAAACCAGACCAAGAGTGTCCAAAATTACAAAAACATCTCCGCCCATACCAAGAAACCGGAGGAAAGTCTAGTCTCATGGCCCCTAACAAATGTATAAGAGCCAGAACTCCAACTTGTAACCAGCTAAACCTGCTAAGACTACGCACTATAAACATTATTGGGATACAATCACACATTAGCTTAACACAACAAAAAAGAGTCGAGACACTTGATCAGTCCCGATCCTGGTCCTCCCCTCCTGGGCTTTCTGACACGAACTCTATCACATCCTCCTCGTCTTCCCCATCCCCAACCACTTCCAGCGGGAGCACACTTACAGGCCGCAAAATGTCGAAATATCTTGCCATGTCCGATATATCCTGCATTTTACCAAGGATTTTGTCCAATGCTTTCCTGATGCTGTTGAGATTTTCCTTGACAACCTTCTCAATTCTCCTCCTCTCGCGCATCAGACGGCTTAGGAGGATCCTCGACACCCAAACCGAGTGCACCTCATCGCCCCCGTACTCAAGACACAACGAATTAACCAGATCAGCGTCCATTTTTGAAATGGCACTGACGTTGTTGTCATCATTTTCCGCAAATAACAAGGCTTCCCAATCGAGTCTACCACCTCAATTATCCGACTGGAATGGTTGAGGGGTCTTTCCTCCTCTGGTCCCTGCTCTGCTGCCACTACCTTTTCCATGACCCACACATCAACGACCCTGAAATGGGCGGCACGCCATAGTCTCTTCCATAAGGGAACGCCAACAGACCCCAACCGCAACCGCCTGCACAACACCGAGGACCCATCCACCTCTCAGCTCGAACACACAACTACACTGGACTGAAACAATGCCAACCCTGCCCCTCCGCACACAGAGAAGAATATCCAGGCCTCTACTACCTCTGGTAACATCTCCCCTCCACCCTTCGTCAATAATAACTACTCACTCAAGCGAACAAGGATAGAGGTAGTACCTCCCTCCGTCGGGATCCTGCACCCCCATCACCTTCGTGTCCATTCTCCTGTAGTGCCAACTGCAAAACATTACCACCGTCCTTCCCACCATTAAACTCTCACCGCCGCTCATGCCAACGTCCATGTCGCAGCCAGCATGAGGCATCCGCGTGCTCACACCTGTGGTGGGCACGTGACACCCCGCCTCCCACCTGGGAACCCTACTCACCCGCATCCAGGAATAAAAAATCAAATTATAATTACAATAATATAAAATAATATTTCCTTGAATTATAACTTATCATATATTTCAAATTTACAATTATAATTTAGAAAAAAATAATGTAACTTACTTTTATTTATTAAATATAAATTACTTAATATTTTATAAATAGAAAATATATAATTATAATAGGTATCCATAAGTAATTTGCACTTCCATGAAAATTAAAGTATTATTAATAAAAACTAAAATTATAATAGGCTTAGATAAATTATTTTCAGTTAAATGAAAATTAAGGTAGGATAGGTGTTTCAAAAAACAAAATCAGACTTCTGCATGCTGGGCAATGCTTATCCACAAATTAATAATGTCGTCAAATTCAACGTTGGTAGTTTACCCATTTTATGTGGAAAAACTACTGTTCCAAACGTTGATGAAGGAATCAAGTAAAGAGCATGTATTAGTTGTCTTTCAACTGTGTTGTGCACATAGAAAAAAAGTGTATTCGATATGGGTTTTGTTAAGTTTGCTTCGCAATTAACCTATGCTTCTGACATTAAGGGCGGGTAGAGGAGGTCCAATGATATCGACCAGTGGACTAATGGTGACTCTCATATTCTCCTTCTTCTCGTGTTGGATATTGCACCAGAGTTGACAAAATGAAATATTTCCTCCAAGACACTCTCCGTGGCCAATCATTGGCAATCTCCAGTAAGTAAGACTCATTGTTCACCATACTCTTAAACATCTTGCTGAAAAATATGGCCCCATTTTGTTTTTGTGCTCCAGCGCTGTCGCTTTTGTCGTCGTTCCTCATCTGACATGGCTAAAGGGATTCGGAAAAATAATGACTTGATATTTTCCAGCCGACCTTCAACATCAGTAGGAAAATATTTCTTCTATAACTCCAATGATATTTCCTTTAGTCCCTATGGATATCGCTGGAGGTAGATGAGAAAAATATGTTTGTTAAAACTGTCGACCACCAAAAGAATTGAGTCCTTGAAGGGCGTGGGAGAGGTATCAGAAAACACAGCTTTATACACAAACTTGGTGATTTGCATTACAACGAACTGATATTTATATACAGCTCAAAAGCTTCTCGAGGCTTTCTGTCGGTGGAGATAGCTTCTTCGAGAAGCTAAATGAACACTCGAGAGACTCTGAGACAGTTCCTGCATTAAATGAAGTCAGCGGGTTGGTTGGAATTAATGTATATCCAACACTCCCCCTTAATTCCAACCATATACATACATACTATACATAGGACACAAACATACTCTTAATTGACATGCCTGCTGGTCTAAGTCTTAGTTAGGCTTACACCATAATTTGGATTTTCTACAACACATAACTTACTCCTACAAGTCTCAAACTTAGCCTTCCCAAGAGGCTTAATGAATATGTCAGCTACATTTTCATTTGTATTACAATATATTAAGTCGATTTCCTTTGATTGGACCTTTTCACTTACAAAATGATATTGTGTGTCTATATGCTTTGTCCTTGCATGATAGACAGGATTGTTTGCCAATTTCATGGTGCTTTGATTATCACATCTAATCACTGTCGGTTCTTCTTGAGCTTCACCAATATCTTCAAGTATTCTTCTTAGCCATATAGCTTAACAGGTGGTACTACATAATGCTTTATATTCTGCTTTAGTTGATGACAAGGACAATATTGGTTGTTTCTTAATGCTCCATGATATCTCTCCTGATCCTATATGAAACATATATCCAGTGGTGGATTTCCTGTCATCTGGATTTCCGGCCCAATTAGAATTAGAATGACTTGTTAGTTCAACCTTACAATCATTAGTATATTCAATACCAAAATTGATAGTTCCCTCTAAATATCGAAGGACCCTTTTTGCATCCATCCAATGGCTCTCAAGGGGCTTAGCCATAAATTGACGAAGTATGGTCATTGCATAAGAAATGTCTGGTCTAGTGGTAATGAGATAATTCAGGCTTCCCATTAATTGTCGATACAATGCTCCATCATCATTTCTCAATTTGATATTTTGTTCCAATGGAGTACTCATTGCTTTACATCCTTTCATATGAAATCTCTTTAGTACCTCGTTTGTATATTTGCTTTGTGTGATTAAATTTCTTCCATTATCTCTCCATACTTCAAGACCTAGACAGTAATGCATTTGTCCAAGATCGTTCATCTCAAATTCCTATGATAAATTCATTTTTATATCATTAATCATTTTAGCAGCACTCCCTGTTATTATTAGATCATAAACCTATATAGAGATTAATGCTATGCCTCCATTTCTATCTGTATTGACATATAAATTAGGATCATTCTTGCTTTTGTTAAATCCTTGCTAAAAGAAGAATTTATCTATTTTCTCATACCAAGATCTAGGTGCCTGTTTTAGTCCATATAAGGCCTTTTTTAATTTGCATACAAGATGTTCTTGTCCCTTACTTTCAAATCCTTCTGGTTGAACAAGATAAATCTTCTATTTTAAGTCCCCATTTACGAAAGCTGACTTCACATCTAATTGATATATATTCCAATCATATTTAGTGGACAATGCTATCAATGTTCTGATTGTGTTCATTTTTGCTACTGGAGCAAACTTATCTTCATAATCTATACCTTCCTTTTGTGAATAACTTTTTGCAACCAATATTTCCTTATACTTTTCTATGCTACCATCTGCATTAAAATTTGTCTTGTACAACCATTTTGATCCTATTGGGAATTTATTTTTAGGTAATTCTGTTAATTCCCAAGTTTCATTTTTCATTATAGAGTCATATTCTTCTTTCATAGCTTCCATCCATTATTTATGATTTTTGTCTTCTTCATAATTTAAAGGTTCAAAAAAATCCATAACTTGAGACATTAAAGCATAATCTTTATACTTGATAGGGGTTTGAATTTGCCTTGTTGACCTTCTTAGAGATTCATTACATTATGGAGTACCTTCTCCTCTTCTTCTTCTCTGTGGAGTGATTTCATCACTTCTCTGTGGAATTTGACTTCTTGAACTATCTTCTGGAATGTCCATGCTTTCTTGAGATGATTCCACAACTTCATCTTCTTTAAATTTGTTATAAGTAGGATGCCATACATTATATTCATCATCTTTAATTTGTTTAAGATCATGCTCATGAAATATAACATCTCTGCTTGCAAAGACCTTGTGAGTATTTGGATCATACATTATATATGCCTTTTGATTAGTACAATATCCAATAAAAATGCTTTTGATAGCTTTGGCGTCTAATTTTCTCCTATCCTCCTTAGGAATATGAGCAAAGGCCTCGCATCCAAATATCCTTAAATGAATAGCTTTAGGTTTAAAACCATAAAATGCTTCAAATGGTGTTTTGTGCTCAAGATATTTTGTAGGACTTCTATTTTTTAGATATACATCTGTATTAATGGCTTCAGCCCAGAAACTATTAGAAAGTCCTTTACTTTTCAACATACTACGAGCACATTCAACTAATGTTCTATTCTTTCTTTCAGCTACACCATTTTGCTGAGGTGTATGTGGTACTGTAAATTGTTGCAAAATTCCATTTTGTTTGCATTATTTGATAAAAGCTCCTGAAGTGTACTCACCACCTTTATCTGATCGAAGAATTTTAATACTCTTTCCTGATTTTTTTTCTACCATATTCTATAATTCTTTAAAGTATTAAAACACATCACTTTTATTTCTTATAAATTACACCCAGGTGTATCTAGTGCTATCATTAATAAATATAAGAAAGTAATATCCTCGACCAAGTGACTTAGTTTGCATTGGACCAAATACATCAGTATGCACTACTTCAAGTATTTCACATTTTGTTCTATTTTCATGCATATGAAATTCTTCCCTATGTTGTTTTCCTAGTGCACAACCTTCACATTCAAAGTGTTCACCGTTAATATTTGGAAGGCCTTCTACCATAATTTTCTTTTGAAGTAACATTAGGTCATTATGATTTAAGTGTCCATACCTTTGATGCCAAAGCTCTATGTTTGACATGCCTGTTGATGCCAAAGCTTGATGCCTATTCTTTGTCACATCCATATTGTATAATCCTCCAACTCTCATTCCTTTTGCAACAACCTTGTAGTTGTCCTGCATATCCTTTACCAAACAATGTGATTTCACAAATTCAACTTTCAAATGTTGATCTCTAATAGTAGAGACAGAAATTAAGTTCTTCTTTAATCCTGGAACATACACCACATTTTGATTTTTTTTTTTCTTGTCCGTTAGGCATAGTAACACTTATATCACCATATCCTTTAATTTCATGCAATCTATTATCTCCTAAATAGATGTGTGCCCCATTATTAACTTCATGATAAGTATCAAACCAATCTCTTTTGCATGACATGTGGATTGATGGACCAGAATCTATAAACCAAGCATTATCATCATCATTTTCTGCTAACAAAGCAACATTGGTCACAAATAATTGAAGATTGTTAAATTCATGATTGATTGCCTCATCTCTATCAACATAATTTACTGTATGCCTTCTTTGTTTAAATAAATTAGATCTTCTTTTCAAGCAATTCTTAGCAAAATGACCTGGTTTTCCACAATAGTAACATGCATCATCTCTACTTGATTTGACATTTGACCTTGGTGAAGGCATACCTTGAAATAATTTTCCCTGTGGCCTTTTGCCTTTATTTTTCTCCCATGGTTTTCCTTTGAAGGTTGGCTTCCCTTTTGGCCACCAATGCTAAATCTGAATTGGGAGATTTCTAATTAAGACTTTCTTTGCTCTTCTTCCTACATAAGTATACCTGCCAATTCATCAAATGTAGGAGCCTTCTCTCTAGCTGCAAGACCAGTAATAAACATTTGATACTCATCCAACATTCCATTTAATATCACAATAACCAAATCTATACTAGATATTGTTTCACCAATGTCACTTAATTTATCTTTTAGATCCTTAATTCTAGAAATAAAGCTAGAAATATTTTCATTTTCTTCCATCTTAATTGAAAGAAGCTTACTCTTTAAGTAAGAAATTCGATTTGTGGTCTTTGTCTCATAAATTTTTTTGAGAGTTTCCCATGTCTCTTTGGATGTCTTGTACTCTCTAATGTGTGGAATAATATTGTCCTTAACAGACATTCGCAACAATACCTTCACTTTGTTTTCTCATCATTGTAAATCTTGAATTGCAGCTGCTGTGGCTTGAGGGAGTTCTGGTTTCACTTCATCTCCAGACACAATCGTCCACATATTAGAGCCTTCCATCCTAGTCTGCAACTTAAAATTCCAATTTGAATCATTTTCACCATCTAACTTATCAGAGTTAGTTAAATAAGATTCCGCTAATATATTTGCCATAGTAGTAAGCTTATGAATATTCAAGCAACAATCTAAACTTTAATGGCTCCTTAAAAACAACAATAACACCTTCTTTAACTTATCTTACTTCCCCCTTTTTCCTTTTAATTTATTAAAAACTCTTATTACGCCACAACTGTCACAAATATTCTTTAAAATCTTCAAAATGCCAAAAATAGGAAAAAAACCACTGCAAACTTATTTCATCACCACAATTCACTTTTTACTTAATTAGAAACTTCCATAACCACCATATCAAAAAACAACAACCAAAATTCTATTTTCATGACCACAGTTTACTTTTACTTGTAATCCAAATTTACTCCCCCTTTTTTACTTGAATCGAAATTGATGAAACACCAGTAAAATTCTATTTCTTACAGGATTTTAACATTTATATTTTTCAAAAAATCGCAACAAAATAAGGGCATAAGCACCATTAAAATATCAAAATAGAAACATTACGGTATATACCATTATACCCTTTTCTTCTCGCTCTTTTCCAACAACCACGCTTTTGGCAGAAGCTAAAATGCAGGCAGGTATTTACGACTTCCTTAAACGTTCTACTCGTTAGCCAACAACAGCTCCTCACCCTAGTTTTCTCCACATAGGTTGCAGTTCACAACGGCTTCCAATACTGCAATTTCTCTCTGAATGCTTCTCTTTGAATGCTCTCAGTAGAGGAAGACTTCTCTGCACTGCTCGAATTTTCCACACAGCTCTTACACAACACTTTCTCACGCCAGACAACAACACAATGTTTCTGAAGGCTCTCCTCATAGCTTAACGCACACACTGCAGAGCTTCTTTTCACAACAGAAAAATCAAATGCTCAAACTGCTTTCAACCTCTCAATAGCAGGCTCTGATACCATATCAGAAAACACAACTTAATACACAAACTTGGTGATTTGCATTACAACGAACTGATATTTATATATAGCTGAGAAGCTTCTCGAGGCTTGCTGTCCGTGGAGATAGCTTATCTAAGAAGCTAATTGAACACTCAAGAGACTCTGAGACAGTTTCTGCATTAAATGAAGTCAGCAAGTTGGTTCGAATTAATGTATATCCAACTAGAGGAATAGGTGTTTGCGATGATCCAATCAATATGGGAGGGGAGTAAGAATAAAGGAATGGTCATCAATGTTAGCAAGGCCATATATGTTTCCCTTTCGAATATAGTATGGTGAATACTGGAGAAAAAGAGATTTTAGGACAATGACGTGGGTGCCTTTAGAAAATGATTTAGGTATTCGAGGTGGAAATTTCACTTGGAAGTTTAAACATTCGAGACTTCATTCATTATTTGCATTGACTTGATTCGCAAGGTATAAAGGAATCCATAAAGAATGCCAACGCTAGATTTGATGCATTTGCTGAGAAGATGATAGATGAACATGTTAATACCTCTGCTAGTAGGAATGGTCAGGTAGATGTAGAGTATCATGTTAAATATATCATAAATGTTCTGGTTTAGATGACTAATAACAATAAAACAGAGGAAAACATTACACGAGAAATCATCAAGGCAATTACTTATGTATGTTTATTTCCCATCGCTCATTTCTATTTTTTTTCAATTCTCAAACTTGTATGAACAAGTATAGCTTTTATCATTTTATTTGTATTCGTGCAAGAGTCGTTTTCCACCAGAATGGAGACATAGAAAAATGGATTAGAATGGGAAATGAGTCAGCTTCTAATACGTCCCCATGCAATGAAGATATTACAAGAATTAATCGAATTGGTCATTGGCCAACATGGTAAGGCAATGTAGTCGAACCTGGTGAGCATGGCATACATCCATTCTGTGGTGAAAGACATGTTGCGGCTATGCCCAACATTTCTGCTAATGCTGCCCCATGAGTCTATAGAGTCTATCACAGTCGGCAGGTAGTATATACCTACGCAAAAAATTGTAATCATTAAATTTTAGGGTATAGGAAGGGATCTAAATGTGTTGGGCGTAGATGCCTCAGAATTCAAACAAGAGAGGTTTATGCATATGGAAGAAGATGGTATGGATTTATGGGGAGGTCAGTTAGATTTTAGGATTCTCCCATTTGAGGCAGGAAGAAGAACTATAAAAACTCAAGGAAAATTAGGGTTTTTGAATAATTAAATATTATTAATTTTTATATTGTAATGACATTATATAAAGAATATTTTTGTAATTCTTAATTTTTAAAGGTAAAAATATTACAAGAATTAATTTCTTTCGTTTAGGAGAAATTTTTTTTTTCTATATAAATAAATTATATTTCTAAGTTGATATATTTTATGATTTTTAGAAATAATGAGTAATAGTTTTAGAAAACTATGGGTAAGTGATATTTTTTTCATAATGGAAAAACAAATCTACTTTGGAAAAAACATGAGTGATTTATGGATGATTTATAAAGTGATTTTACAATTTATGAAAAATCAGATTTATGGAGTGATTTATGGAATCATTTTAAGATTTAGGAAAGCTATTCCATTTTCTTAATTCTATTTATTGTAACGCTATGGGAAAAATGAGAGAAGGAATGACATAACACATTTAGAATGGAGCCAAGAAAGAGGAAGGAAGGATTCTAATCATGCATTAAGAGATAAAGTAACAATGTTATTTGAAATTATCATGTTTGCATAGGGTGCATGAAGGAATAAGAATCAAATTTATTTTCTTGAAAATTTGCATATGATGAAGTGTCAAGGTTATTTTCTTGGGAAAATCTAGATGGAATTTCACGCATAGAAGAATAATTGTTTTGTTCACTTAATTTTTGAAAGATGTCTTGTGCATTAAATTCTTAAAGTATTCTCATGGCTAATTATTTGTTTGAATTGCATGAGTTATTGGAAAATAGGGTCCAAATATATGATTGTATCTCTCAAACCGTGAAAGATGTGTAAAAAATGAAAGAGGTTTTTGTAAATGTGCTCATTCATGTCAAAAGTATCTTTTTTATTTTCAAAATTAATTCTCAATTGATCTAAACACTTGTTCAAAGTTGATGACAAAAAAAAGAATTATTTAATATTTAAATATGAAACAATGGGTTGCAAACATTCATTGGTATCTTCCAAATCGTGACACTTATGTAAAACATGAGAGAGGTTTTTCTAAATGAACCCGTTCCAAAAAAAACCATCTTTTGGTTTAAAAAAAAAGTTTCCATATTTTTGGAAGTTGTGTTCAAAGTTGATGACAAAATAGTGAATTACTTAATATATAAATCTCGAAAATTGCACTGAACAAATTCATTTGAATCTTCCAAACTCTAACATCAATGAAAAACTAGAGAGATTTTTTTTTTAATGAACTAGTCCCAAAAAAAAAATCTTTTGGTGTTCAAAAATTCATTTCCAGATGTTTCGAAACTACGCCCAAAATCAGTGACTAAAACAAGAAAAATAGAATAAAACATAGTGCTTCCATTTTTTTTCCTACCAAACAAGAATAGTTGTTTATGTACATATAGAGATAAATATTATATAAATATTCTTGGAAATAAATAAATTATTCACATGCATAAAAAAAACTATTAAGTTTTTATTTCTGGAAAAGAAATAAAATTTTCACATGCATATAAAAATATAACAAATATGTTCATAATTCATAAAAAATAATTCAGTTATTTCATTTAAGAGATTACCAAGGATGTTCTCATGATACATATGATTTAATTTTTTAAAGAGAAATATTGAACTCTTAAGTAGAATATGTGCTTATGTGCATAGGAATGATATCTAGTATATTGGATTTACTAGAAATGATAGGTGATTTTACATTCATGGGAAGCTTGAGTCATGCAGAAGGATATTGGTTGTGTTGTTTGAGAAGGAAAATAATTTTTATTTCATGCCTAATAGTTAGACAGTTAGCTATATTTTGGAAAAAATAATAATTAGTGTGTTAGATTCCTTGGAAAATAAATATATATATTTGGATGCAAAGAAGTATTTGTTTTGTTATAACTCTTTAAAAAGAAGAGAAGAGAAAAAAATGTCTTTATATCCATTATTTGATTAGGTTTTTGGAGAGAAAAACTATTAATCACATTTATTATTGTGTTAAGATTCCCTGGGAAGATTCTTTAGAGAAACATATACATTTGCATGCATGGAAAAGTATAATTTTGGTATTATATTGCTAGAGAAAATGAAGGCACAATCACATGATATTGATTGCATTAGCCTTATTTTTGGAAAGATAATAGGAATTTGCACACCTAAAGGGATTAACTATGGTATTAGCTTTCTATTGGTAGAATATTATGCATAGTTATTGGGCTAGATCTTTCCGGTAAGAGGGAAATGTCTCTTTGCCCATGAAAGAATAAATGGTATGAGTTTGATCCAATGGAAAATAAATGTTCTTATTTTTCCATGCAAGATTTAGTTAGTTTCATTTGGAAAGAAATATATGTTTCACACTAAAAAAAAAACCTTTCATGTTATTCTGTTGGATAGGACAAGTAATTGCACAAAAGAAACTATAACCATTATGTTATCCTTTTTCGAGATAGAGTTTACAATTTTATATATAATGGCCATTGTGAATATCTCTCCCGTGGAAACGATGTTTTCAGAAAATAGCGTGAATTCATATGCATAAGTGTAGAATATATTATGTTATGCAATTTGGAAAAGAAAACATAATAGTAAGTGAAAATAAAAATTCTTGTTGGGATAGTTATCTTCAAATCTTGTAATGTAATTGAATGCCTAAGAATATTATCTAGTATGTTAGCTTTCCTTTGGAAATAACATGAAAGTGCATCCAAGATTCTATTAGATTTTGTTGGAAAGATGACGCTTGACAGTGATTTATTTGTTACTAATGCATGTGAAATGATTTGTTGACATTTTGTTTATGTTTTATACATGCATAAAAATAGTTGTTGAAGTGCCACAAATAAAAATTGATTATTTTTTTATTAATATTTTATCTAATCATGATATCAAGTTTGTTGACTATTGGAAACACTGAGAGGGGTGAATTAGTATTCCTTTCAATTAGAGAATTAGTTAATCTTCAATTATTATCAGTGTTTGTACAATGATAGCAATAAACAAAAGGAACACAAATGCACACAGGTTTTAAGCTGGAAACCCACTCTAGGAAAAAAACCACCTAATGATTTTCTAATAATTCTTTAATATTCAACTCCAATTGAAAATAAAGCTCCAACTTCCTAGAATCTATAAAAGCATTCTTCTCTAGCTCCCACTGGATGGATGCTCCAACGCCCAAGATTCTTTGATAGTCAACTGAACGGATGCCCCAACACCCAATGAGCTACAAATCACCGTAGCACCACCCTACCACCCTGAAGTTTTCACAGGCTTGAACCTATTCATGACATCACACACCAGCCTAGCACCACCCTACAATGGACTCCCACACTAGGGAAAATGTTCCACTTTACAATTGTATAGAATGATGTAGAAGAAAAAGACACATTAGACCATATCCCCAACTATGACAAAGCCACCTAATGATGATCGTAGACCTCCTGGCACTGCCTCTTCAAATCTTGCCAGATAGACACTAGTACAATTTTTACAATAATGTATTTACAATGACTTAGTACAATGATACCTTTATAGTGACTGTGTGTAGTGATTCCCACTTGAAGACTTCATGTGATGAAATTATTCCTGATGTTCTGCACCTTGATTTCTACTCTTGTCATGCTACCCACTACTGCACCTTTCTTTGCTTTGCTACCGAAGAAATTCTGGTCCTTTGCAGCCCTTGAAAACACATGATCTAGATTTTTCTTGCCTTCTAGGAGCTCGATATTGAATATGGTGTATCTATGTTATTTCATATCCCCAATATGTGATTTTTGGGCCTATAGTAGTCCTCTAAGTCTTCTTTCCAATACCAAAGGTCTGAGCCAATCTAGATTCATCAAAAGAGAGTTATGCCAAATCTCTCACAATGTCTTAATTATGATTTGTTTTATTAGAGAAAACTTGTATGGCATGCCACATGTCATTTTTTCTTTATTTAGCTCTAAAATTGATATAGAAAAAACTACAATCCATTCACTATCTGACACTTTTTACAGAATTCCAATCCGATACTCAGAGAGAGAGTTATGATGATTTTTCCAAGGTCACTTCTTTGAGATGAATTTTAGGAGCCTGCAAAAACACTGACTTCCACAAATCATATCTCCGCAAATATTGTGTACATTGACCCAAAATATATGCAGGAGCTTCCTCAGGATTTTGGCTTCATCTCATAAAAATTTCAACTCCCGAAAAATTCATAGAAAAATATTTAGAGCGAAAATTCCACAATGACCGACTTCAGGTAGTGAAATCCCTGCATAAGGAGGATATGAGGATCACAATTTATATAAATGCTTATGTTGAGAGGGACTTCAACAAGTGAATGTGGGAGGGATTTTAGGAGCTTAAAAATTATTAATTGTTTAATTTTCAATAACCCATGCCACAATCCTATGGGGGTTTAGCCCACTAACTGGGGTTACAAACTTCAAACATGAATATGTAAAACCCCAAGTTTCTAAGCTTTTCAAGTTAGACATTTGAACATAAATCCAAAGGGGAGTGGACCCCAATGGAGAATTATTGTGTGGATTTATTTAAATATTTATTAATGAAAAATAAATGGAATATTTTTTTGTGCACTATGACCAGATGAAATTTGGAGATCACCAGCTTGATCCATGAGGGTATGGAAAAAGGTTAAGACTTTCTCCAAAACCTTTCAAAAAGCCTTGAAAGGAATTACTTCTAAATTATATTAAAGAGGAAAAAAATCTAAATTTCCCAATGAAGAGGAAAGTAGTTGGGAATAGATATAAAAGCTGGAAAATTAGAAAGAAGCTTTAAGTTCCCTCATTGAGGGAAGCCTAGGCAAAACAGGAAGAAAGAATCTTGAAATTATGGACGCAGAATTTAGAAACAGGCTTGGGGGAAAGCATAGCTTAAGTAAGCTACTCCAAAACAGACTGAGGTTAGTCTGTTCTTGGGAGGATCTCAGCTCGGGGGTGAATTATGGAGATAGAAGAATTCTATGGTTAGGAGGATTGGTCATAGAAAAAGAAGTGGTATGCACACCAAATCTATAAATTTCTGTTACAGGGTGTATTATGAAATATTAAATTGGTATTGAGAATTAAAGTATTAAATTTTCATGCTATAGATATTGAATTTCTTAAATTTAACAAATTTTATCAGAATATTTAATCTTCTAAAATCTGTATAGTTGTAGGAATAGAATCTATTGGGAAATATCAATCAGAAATTCTAAACCGATATTGGTTTAAATCTGAAGATATATATTACTCCCAAAGACAATTTATTTTTCTTACTTTAATCTGCTTCTATAATACTAAGTTATATGTACATGAAAAGAAAAAAAAATTAGAACATTAGATTTCCTAGCTAATTAACTAGGATTAGAATTTAATGAGTATAAAATATTAAATTCCACTTCATTACTTTCAAGAAGAAAATAATTGATTTAAGGATAGTAATCTATATTTTCTAATTCAAATGAAGAATTTTACTCTAAAACAAAAGTACAATTATGCTGAACAATTATAATCAAAATATAAGGAAAAATTCCTGTTGAAAATCTACTATGTACTCTGCATGAAAATATAAGAGTATACATCTCTGTATAAGTAAAATAAATTGAAAAGAAAACAACGAGGAAAAAAATTCTGCATACTGGATGAAATATGAAACTATTGTTGGTTGATATATATATATATATATATATATATATATATATATATATATATATATATATAACTCTAAATCTATTTAAGAATTACCTACTTTAATGGTAGTAGTGAAAAATGTGATAGTTAAAATCCATAGATAAACAAAGCAGAATGAAGCAAATATGAAATTTTTATATATGACAAATAAATTTTGTAGTGAGATGCAATCAATATATACACATAAATATTGTCTTTCTGTAAACATGCAATAAATAAAAATCAGCTGAACATATTCATAAATTCCTTTAAGGTGTCAGACATATGGAAACAAATTTATTAACGAAAACTGAAACAAAGTATAGTATGTGAAATCATATTTCAATATTTTATAATAACCTAAATCTCAGATATAAAATCAGGGGTATAGACTATTGTTATCTTTCATAACCACATAAATGATAAATTCAATTTAAACAGTGAGGTAAGTTGGAATGAAATTTCGAGCTTACAGATTATGAAGTTATAATGGTCGAATTTTATTACAGTGAAAAATATATAAATATAAACAATTTTGATATACATATTGTATCAGTTATACACAATATATTTGAAGATTTTAAAATAGAAAACCCTAAATCGTTTACAAAAAACTTGAAACAGTGAAGTATAGTACTACCATCAAAGTCCGCAAGCATGGAGAATATCGTAGCATCAACCTGTATCAAGATACATATAGGTTGATATTAAAAATACCGAGCTTGATGTCGGACTTGGGGAGTGCATAAATATGAATCTTCTTAACAAATATATATAGTTCTTACCTCTTAAAGCGAGGAAAAATGAGAGGAAACCCCTACAACAAAAACATCTGAAGGGAATGAAAAACCAAGATTGAAATTTAACGCAGAAGAAAATAGGAATAATTGAAAAGTCGAATGAAAACTTTTATATAAGGTGAAAGGATGGTTACATATAGGCGAAATTGGGAAGAAACTCATTGTTAGTATGAAACCCCAAAAACTTATGGAGCGAGTCGAATGCGCTTGAGAACCTTAGATGAACGACTCATTACATCTCAAGGATATTGCAGAAGGAAATCATTAAAACATATGGAAATGAAGTAAAAAGCCATGAATTTCTGATGCTGGTCAGGATGTTCATACGCAGTCATAAATAATAAATCAAATTCGGAATAATCACAACAATTTCTGAATTCATTGGAGAAACTCTCTGTCGTAATTAGAAAATGAACTAAAATACACATTCGTATAGTGATGCAAGCCTAGTAAATTAAGGGACTTACAGAGATGGAGAAATAAAAAACAAGAGAGCGTATATTCTTCTCACAAAAAAAAAATCCCAAATTGTATTAAGGACATATTTAATAAATGACTTGTTTGAATGTTTGAAATGAGAAAATAAAACGATGAAATTAATGAACAGAGAAATTCGTTGAATACGATGCAAGTGAAGGAGATAAAAAAAAATCAAAATGACCTCATGGGAGGTATATCAAACCCTACAACTAATATACAGTCCCATTTAGATAACGAATTCTGAATGAATGAAAACAAAAATACATGAAATTGTGTAGCTTACCAAGTGGTTACTGGTGTAGTCCTAGATATTGAAGGCGTAGAATGCCAAAGAAGCCATGGACCGTCAACTACACTGGAGAGAAATCCACTTATAAACGAAGACCAGAGAATTTTGCAAATAGTGCAAATGTCGAAATTAATAGAGTCTGGTATTTCAAACCCTAGAGAAATCCAATTGCACTCTTGGCAACAATCGGTTGATTTGCCCTCAGATTGAGACCAGGATTCACATCATACAATAAAAATCTACGGATATTAAATTCTAAGCGTACTAAGGCAGCTGAGAAGTTAAGACGAAGATGAGGTTCCGTAGCGGGATCATTAAAATAAAATTGTTTCCGAATTTCAAGCAAAGAGAAAAGTAAATCAACGTAAGGAGATCAATACTATCTCTGCAAACACGATACTATTCTCATTAAACCTTGTCAGTGGTATAACGTATAAGAGAATCGAATCATTAATATAGATAAGACACAAATGGTCTGAGATGTATTGGTAATACCAATTGTTTATAAGTTAAATAGGATTCCTTTTAATGGTAGGTTGATGTGGAAAGTTAATCAAATATATATTAAGGCCTTTTAAATGATAAACACCAATGCAAAATCCATAGGATGTCGTGCTTTCATGTAGGAGTAAACTTGTTGTTAGGTATAATAGAACCCACCTCCGAAATGTTATTACCCAAGTATATAATATTAGCATGGATTACAGTCTAATGCGTTACACATTTTAATGTAACACACATGCTAATAACTTCATAAAGGTATACCCATTGATGAAGTAAATGTTATAATGTTACATCATGTGGTATTACATGGTTAAGTATAATGTTGTTAAATAAAACATTATGTACATTATCTTTAAAAGAAATGCTTTAGGGAAAAATGAGTGTACCTAAAGTTTAATGTCCCTTTATGAAAATTTACCTCATAAGTTATAGAAATATAATTGAGAAATAAATGAGAAGTGAAAGTAAGAGGATAATAAATTTAGTGGATAAATTGGTTGTAGTAGTTATTGTAACGTGGAGTAAATGAGGTTAAGAACAAAGAAAGTAGAAAAAAAAAGAGGTATATTACAAATGGTATCAGAGCCCAAGTTAGAAAAGCTAGGCTATTTTTGTGCTCACTGTATAAATTTATTTAAAAATAAATAAATTATTGATGTTGTTTTGTTTTACAGTAAAAAGGGTACTGAAACTGAAAATTTAATGGCTAAAAAAGATGAGCTTTATGTTGGTCTGGGTGGTGGAGATAACACGCCAGATCCCAATGCTCCTTTCATGGCTATGTTGCAGAGGATGCAAGGGGATATGGCCTAGCTAAGAAGCCAAAATGATAGGCTATCTTTCACTGGTGAGGAGCAGGAAAAACTGATAAGAGAACTAACTTGACGGAAAAACCAAGAAGGTGAAGGTTCCAGAAGGAAGAGAAATGGCAAGATCAATCTCTCAGATGAATCTGAATAAGATAATACCACTAGACATCTGTCTAGACAGAAGAAGGAATTACAAGGGGAATTCTGGAAGCTAAAACCTCCCTCCTATGATGGAGAAAACGAGGAGGATGCTGAGGCATGGTTAACAAACATGATTAAATATTTTCAGGTCTATGAGTATGAAAGCAATCTAAGGTCCAGATTATCTATTTACCAAATACAAGGTAAGGCTAATTTGTGGTGGGAGGAAACAAATATGGTACATGCAATTGATGAGAAAATAGTGACATGTGAAGATTTTCAAATCAAGTTCAAGAATTTATATTTGAACGAACTGCATTATGATGACAAGGGAAAAGAGTTTCATGAACTCAGACTAGGACAAATCACCATAGATGAGTTTGTCACAAAGTTCACAAATCTGTTACGATATGTTCCTTACATTCGGGAGGAGAAAGCAAAGGTTCAAATATTTTTGAACTGTTTGCCTATTGTGTACAAGGAGAAAATAGAGTTCGATAATCCAAAAACAATGGATGAAGTGGTGAGGAAAGCCAGATTATGCTACCAACAGTTTAAGGGAAGAGCTAGACAAACAACGGTGAATTCGAAGGAAAGAAACAGAAACCAGCTTATTTGAAGAACTTTCGTAGGAATCATCAATGAAAGAAATTTAACAAAACAAATGAAAGTCAAACTGCTCAATCCCAAGTTGATTAAAAAAAAATAGATGGGAACAATAAGAAGGACGGAACTGTTAAAATGCATGAGACTTTGAAGTGCTGGGATTGTGGAGAACCTCATCTGTTGAGGGACTATCCACACCGAAATATGCAGATGGTTCTCAGAGATAGAGAAGCTACTACAGTGAATGACGTAGAAAGGAATATCCCCACTATCAGTGCAACCTTGGAGAACCAACAAGCAGAACACCAGTCTACTATGGTCGAGATGGAAGGTAAAATTTCTGATCAATCTGTTACTGTATTAATTGATCTGGGCGTTTCTTTGAGTTATATTAGTCCAAAAGTTGTAGAAAAATGTAAACTCAGAACAAAAAAGTTTCAACAGCCTTGGTTGGTACAGTTAGCCACCGGAACCAAACCCGAGGTAATTCATAAGCTACCTAAAATAGCTATTAAATTGAATGATTATCAGATAGAGGTAAATTTAAACATTTTGCCATTAGGTTCTTATGATTTACTGATAGGGATGGAATGGTCAGAGAAAAGAAAAGCTATGATGAATTTTTGGGATAAAACTCTGCATTGCATAGATACGGAAGGGAGACTCTTTATACTCAAAGTCAAACCATAACCAATTTCTATAAGACAAATATCAGCTCTGCAATTAAAAAGAACAACTAGGAAGGGATATCAAGTATATGTTGTACATGTTGAAGAATTAGGACATCAACCTGAAGAAAACTTGATAGACATTATGCCAGTGGTTAGGGAGTTTAAAGAAGTGTTTCCACATGAGATTCCTCATCTTCCCCCAAAAAGGGAAATTTATTTTACCATTGATTTAGTGCTGGGTGCAACTCCAGTTTCTAGAGCCCCTTACTGGATGAGCCCCCCTCAACTCATGGAGTTAAAATTGCAATTACGAGAATTGCTGGACAAAGGTTACATCAGACCGAGTGTATCTCCTTGGGGAGCACTGGTGTTGTTCGTGAAAAAGAAGGATGGAAACTTCAGAATGTGTATTGACTATTGTCAACTGAATAAGTTGGAAATCAAAAACAGGTATCCATTGCCCATAATAGATGATATTTTTGATCAAGTGAGAGGAGCTTCAGTATTCTCTAAGATTGACTTAAGGACTGGTTATCACCAACTCAGAATTATGGAGGAAGATATTAGTAAAACAACCTTTCGAACCAGGTATCGTCACTACGAAGTTGTAGTCCTACCTTTCGGTTTGACCAACGCCCCTGCCACTTTTATGTGTTTAATGAATAGCGTCCTGAATAAATACTTAGACAAATTCGTACTAGTATTTATAAACGACATTCTAATCTCTTCAAAAAGTGAGGCATAACATAAAGAACACCTTAAAATTATGTTGCAGACTCTTAAGGAGAATCAATTGTATGCCAATTTTAGCAAATGTGAATTTTATAAGGATAAAATTCAATATTTGGGGCATATAATTTCAGAACAACGATTGGCTGTTGACCATGAGAAAATAAATTCCATTAGAGAGTGGCTAGTGTCGACTGATGTCTCAGCCGTAAGGTCATTTATGGGGATTGTAGGATATTACCGACGGTTTGTAGAAATATTTTCTGCAATAGCATATCCCATAACTTCACTACAAAGGAAAGTCACAAAATTTGAGTGGACTAAAAAATGCCAAAATAGCTTTGAAAAACTGAAATTAAAACTTACTACAGCACCTATAATGAAGATTGCAGATCCTGATAAAGAGTTTGTAGTGTGTACTGATGCATGTGGAGAGGGATTGGGAGGATTTTCGTTACAATAGAATTCTTTTATTACGTATGAATCTAGAAAACTTAAGAAACATGAACAAAATTACAGTGTATATGATCTTGAGTTAGCTGTTGTAATTCATGCCTTGAAGATGTGGTGACACTATCTTCTTAGAAAGAAATTTATATTGATGACAGATCATATCAGCCTCAAGCATTTCTTCACTCAAACATATTTGAATACTCGACAAGCTAGATGGTTGTATTTTTTGAGTGAATTTTATATGGAAATAAAACATATCAAAGGAAAAGAAAAGAAAATTGCTGATGCTCTAAACAGAAATGCTTTGTAACACATAAGCAACAATGGAAGTAGTGTAGATTTTGACTTGGAAGGAATGGTTAAAAAGGTATTGGATCAGGTCTGCACTATGAAAAACTTCAAACTAAAATGCTAGAAAAGGAAATGGCTGGATACACTCAAAATTAGAAAGGGCTAATCTGTTATAGAAACGAACTGTATATCCCTAATGTGGATTCCTTGAAAAAGAACATTTTAGATTAATATCATAAACAGCCTTATTTAGGACATCCTTGATATCAGAAACTGCTAACAACATTGAAAAAAAATTTATTTTGGCCAGGAATGAAAAAGGATGTAGCAAAATATTTATCCAGATGAATGGAATGTCAACTAGTCAAAGTTGAACATCAGCATCCAGCTGGTCTTTTAAACCCCTTACCAATTGTACAATGGAAATGGGACATTATTTCTATAAATTTTATAACCAGGTTAGCCAGAAAAAATTACCAGCATGACTCAGTAATGGTAATGGTAGATACTTTAACAAAGGTTGCACATTTCATAACTATTAAATCTAATTTTGGGATAGCCCAAGTAGCAAATGTGTTGATGAAGGAAGTTGTAAGGCTACACGGGGTTCCAAAAATGATTATTTCAGATAGAGACGCTAAGTTCACAACAGCCTTCTAGAAGACTCTGTTTGGAGGCATGGGCACTAAATTAAATTTTAGTACTGCATATCACCCTCAGACGGATGGTCAAACTGAAAGAAAAAATCAAATTATGGAGGATATGCTCAGAATGTATGTGATGGATAGGCCAACTAAGTGCGAAGACTATTTACATTTAGTCGAATTTTCTTATAATAACAGCTACCAATATTCCATCAAAATAAGTCCGTTTGAGGCACTCTATGGAAGAGAGTGCCACATTGATTTAAGTTGGAGCCAACCTGAAGAACAATTAATACTTGGGCTAGATGCTCTACAAGAAATGGAAAGGATTGCCAAATAAATACAGAAAAACATCAAGATAGCTCAAGATCAATAGAAAATTTATGCCAACAAGAAGAGGGTTCACCAAGAGTACAAAGTGGGTGACCATGTATATCTACGGATAACACCAGAAAAGAGCACTCTGCATACTGGAAGTTGTGGAAAGTTGGCTCCTAGATACTGTGGGCCTTTTGAAGTCTTAGAAAGGGTGGGACCAGTGGCTTATAAATTGGCCTTACCCCTCCATGTTAAAGTTCATGATGTGTTTCATGCTTCTTTAATAAAAATATAGGTACATGATGCTTCTGATATTGTTGATTGGAATGTGATATAGGTGGAATCAGAAGGGGAGTTCCTTCCAGAGCCTCTTCAAATATTAGAGCGGGAATAAATTGAATTGAGAAATAGAACAACAGCCAGAGTAAAAGTGCAGTGGAAACAATTTACTGCTGAAGAGGATACATGGGAAAGAGAAGCTAAGATGATGGAAAAATATCCTTCTTTATTTCCATAATGAACTATAGTACATAGTCTGTTAACACCGAGGATGGTGTTTTTTTTCAAAGGGGGAATGTGTAACACCCCAAGTTTCTATGCTTTTCAAGTTAGAAATTTGAACATAAATCCAAAGGGGAGTGGACCCCAATGGAGAATTATTGTGTGGATTTTATTTAAATATTTATTAATGAAAAATAAATGGAATATTTCTGTGTGCACTATGACCAGATGAGATTTGGAGATCACAAGCCTGATCCATAAGGGTATGGAAAAAGGTTAAGACTTTCCCCAAAACCTTTCAAAAAGCCTTGAAAGGAATTATTTCTAAATTATATTAAAGAGGAAAGTAGTTGGGAAGAGGTATAAAATCTGGAAAAGTAGAAAGCATCTTTAAAGTCCCTCATTGAGGAAAGCCTAGGAAAAACAAGAAGAAACCATCCTAAATTTGTGGACGCAAAATTTAGAAACAGGCTTGGGGGAAAGCATAGCTTAAGTAAGCTGCTCCAGAACAGTCTAAGGTTAGTCTGTTCTTGGGAGGATCTCAGCTCGGGGGTGAATTCTGGAGATAGAAGAATTCTATGGTTGGGAGGATTGGTCATATAAAAAGAAGTGGTATGCACACCAAATCTATAAATTTCTGTTACAGGGTGTAATATGAAACATTGAATATGTATTGAGAATTAAAGTATTAAATTTTCATGCTATATATATTAAATTTCTTACATTTAACAGATTTTATCAGAAGATTTAATCTTCTAAAATTTGTATAGATGTAGGAATAGAATCTATTGGGAAATATCAATCAAAAATTCTAAACCGATATTGGTTTAAATATGAAGATATATATTACTCCCAAAGACAATTTATTTTTCTAACTTTAATCTTCTTCTGTAATACTAAGTTATATGTACATGAAAAGAAAAAAAAATTAGAACATTTCCTAGCTAATTAACTAGGATTGGAATTTAATGAGTATAAAATATTAAATTCTACATCATTACTTTCAAGAAGAAAATAATTGATTTAAGGATAATAATCTATATTTTCCAATTCAAATGAAGAATTTTACTCTAAAACAGAAGTACAATTATGTTGAATAATTATAATCAAAATATAAGGAAAAATTCCTGTTGAAAATCTACTATGTACTCTATATGAAAATATAAGAGTATACATCTCTGTATAAGTAAAATAAATTGAAAAGAAAACACCGAGGAAAAAAATTCTGCATATTGGGTAAAATATGAAACTATTTTTGGCTGATATATATATAAAATGTTATGTATATAACTCTAAATCTATTTAAGAATTACCTACTTTAATGGTAGTAGTGAAAAATGTAATAGTTAAAATCCACAGATAAACAAAGAAGAATTAAACAGATATGAAATTTTTATATATGACAAATAGATTTTGTAGTCAGATACAATCAATATATACACATAAATATTGTTTTTCTGTAAACATGCAGTAAAGAAAAATTAGCTGAACATACTCATAAATGCCTTTTAGGTGTCAGACATATGGAAACAAATTTATTAACGAAAACTCAAACAAAATATAATATGTGAAATCATATTTCAATATTTTATAATAACCTAAATCTCAGATATAAAATCAGCGGTATAGACTATTGTTATCTTTCATAACCACAGAAATGATAAATTCAATTTAAATAGTGAGGTAAGTCGGAATGAAATTTCGAGCTTACAGATTATGAAGTTTTAATGGTCGAATGTTATTACAATGAAAAATATATAAATATAAACAAATTTGATATACATATTGTATCTGTTATACAGAGTATATTTGAAGATTTTAAAATGGAAAACCCTAAATCGTTTACAAAAAACTCAAAATAGTGAAGTATAGTACTATCATCAAAGTCAGCAAGCATGGAGAATATCGTAGCATCAACCTGTATAAAGATAGATATAGGTTGATGTTAAAAAGATCGAGTTTGATGTCGGACTTGGGGAGTACATAAATATGAAACTTATTAGCATATATATATAGTTCTTACCTCTTAAAGCGAAGAAAAACGAGAGGAAACCCCTGCAACAAAAACATCAGAAGGGAATGAAAAACCGAGATTGAAATTTAATGCAAAAGAAAATAGGAATAATTGAAAAGTGAAATGCAAAATTTTATATAAGGTGAAAGTACGCTTACATATAGGCGAAATTTGGAATAAACTCATTGTCAGTATGAAACCCCAAAAACTTATGGAGCAAGCTGAATGCGCTTGAGAACCTGAGATGAACGACTCGTTACATATCAAGGATATTGCAGAAGGAAATCATTAAAAAATATGGAAATGAAGTAAAAAGCCATGAATTTCTGATGCTGGTCAGGATGTTCATACGCAGTCATAAATAATAAATCAAATTCGGAATAATCAAAACAATTTCTGAATTCATTGGAGAAAATCTTCGTCATAATTAGAAAACAAACTGAAATTGACATTCCTATAGCGATGCAAGCCTGGTAAATTAAGGGACTTACAGATACGGAGAAACAAAAAATGAGAGAGCATATATTCTTCTCAGAAAAAAAAATCCCAAATTGTATTAAGCACAGATTTAATAAATGACTTGTCTGAATGTTCAAAATGAGAAAATAAAACAACAAAATTAATGAATAGAGAAATTCGTTGAATACGATGCAAGTGAAGGAGGTAAAAAAAATCAAAATGACCTCATGGGAGCCATATCAGACCCTACAACTAATATACAGTCCCATTTACATAACGAATTCTAAACGAATGAAAACAAAAATACATGAAATTGTGTAGCTTACCAAGTGGTTACTGGCATAGTCCTAGAGATTGAAGGTGTAGAATGCCAAAGAAGCCATGGACCGTCAACTACACTGGAGAGAAAGCCACTTATGAACAAAGACCAGAGAATTTTGCAAACAGTGGAAATGTCGAAATTAATAGAGTCTGATATTTCAAACCCTAGAGAAATCCAATCACACACTTGGGAACAATCGGTCGATTTTCCCTCAGATCGAGACCGGGATTCACATAATACAATAAAAATCTACGGATATTAAATTCTAAGCGTACTAAGGCAGCTGAGAAGTTAATATGAAGATCAGGTTCCGTAACAAGATCATTAAAATAAAAAATTTTCCGAGTTTCAAGCAAAGAGAAAAGTAAATCAACGTTAGGAGATCAGTACTATCTCTGCAAACACGATACTATTCTCATTAAACCCTGTTAGTGGTATAACGTATAAGAGAATCGAATCATTAATATAGATAAGACACAAATGGTCTGAGATGTACTGGTAATACCACTTTTTTATAAGTTGAATAGGATTCCTTTTAGTGGTAGGTCGATGTGGAAATTTAATCGAATATATATTAAGGCCTTTTAAATGATAAACACCAATGCAAAATCCATAGGATGTCGTGCTTTCATGTAGGAGTAAACTTGTTGTTAGGTATAATAGAACCCACCTCCGAAATGTTATTACCCAAGTTTATAATATTAGCATGGATTACAGTCTAATGGGTTACACATTTTAATGTAACACTAATGCTAATAACTTCATAAAGGTATACCCATTGATGAAGCAAATGTTAGAAAGTTACATCATGTGCTATTACATGGATAAGTATAATGTTGTTAAATAAAACATTATGTCCATTATCTTTAAAAGAAATGCTTTAGGAAAAAACGAGTGTACCTAAAGTTTAATGTCCCTTTATGAAAATTTACCTCATAAGTTATAGAATATAATTGAGAAATAAATGAGAAGTAAAAGTAAGAGGGTAATAAATTCAGTGGATAAATTGGTTGTAGTAGTTATTGTAACGTGGAGTAAATGAGGTTAAGAACAAAGAAAGTAGAAGAAAAAAGAGGTACATTACAAATGGTATCAGAGCCCAAGTTACAAAATCTGGGCTATTTTTTGTGCTCACTGTATAAATTTATCTAATATATATATATATATATATATATATATATATATATATATATATATATATATATATTACTGATGTTGTTTTGTTTTACAGTAAAAAGGGTATTGAAACTGAAAATTTAATGGCTGAAGAAGATGAGGTTTATGTTGATCTGGGTGGTGGAGATAACACGCCAGATCCCAATGCTCCTTTGATGGCTATGTTGCACAGGATGCAAGGGGATATGGCCCAGCTAAGAAGGCAAAATGATAGGCTATCTTTAGTTGGTGAGAAGCAGGAAAAACTAATAAGATAACTGACTTGATGGAACAGCCAAGAAGGTGAAGGTTCTGGAAGGAAGAGAAAGGGCAAGATCAATCTCTCAGATGAATCTGAAGAAGATAATGCCACTAGACATCAGTCTAGACAGAAGAAGGAATTACAAGGGGAATTCCGGAAGATAAAACCTCCTTCCTATGATGGAGAAAAGGAGGAGGATTCTGAGGCATGGCTATTAAACATGATTAAATATTTTCAGGTCTATGAGTATGAAAGCAATCTAAGGGCCAAATTAGCTATTTACCAACTACAAGGTAAGGCTACTTTGTGGTGGGAGGAAACAAAGATGGTACATGCAATTGATGAGAAAACAGTGACCTGGGAAGATTTTCAAATCAAGTTCAAGAATAGATATTTGAATGAATGCCATTATGATGACAAGGAAAAATATTTTCATGAACTCAGACTGGAACAACTCACTGTAGATGAGTTTGTCACCAAGTTCACAAATCTGTTATGATATGTTCCTTACATTCGGGAGGAGAAAGCAAAGGTTCAAATATTTTTGAACTGTTTTCCTATTGTGTACAAGGAGAAAATAGAGTTCGATAATCAAAAAAAAATGGATGAAGTGGTGAGGAAATCCAGATTATGCTACCAATAGTTTAAGGGAAGAGCTGGACAAACAAGGGTGAATTCGAAGGAAAGAAACAGAAACCAACTTATTTGAATAACTTTTGTAGGAATCATCAACGAAAGAAATTTAACAAAACAAACGAAATTCAAACTGCTCAATCCCAAGTTGATTCAAAACAAATAGATGGGAATAATAAGAAGGAAGGAACTGTTAAAATGCAAGAGAATTTGAAGTGCTAGGGTTTTGGAGAACCTCATCTGTTGAGGGACTGTCCACACCGAAATATTCAGATGGTTCTCAGAGATAGAGAAGCTACTATAGTGAATGATGTAGCAAGGAATATCCACACAATCAGTGCAACCTTGGAGAACTGATAAGCAGAACACCAGTCTACTATGGCTGAGATGGAAGGTAAAATTTTTGATCAATCTGTTACTGTATTAATTGATCTGGACGCTTCTTTGAGTTATATTAGTCCATAAGTTGTAGAAAAATGTAAACTCAGAACAGAAAAGCTTCAATAGCCTTGGTTGGTACAGTTAGCCACCAGAACCAAATGCAAGGTAATTCATAAGCTACCTAAAATAGCTATTAAATTGAATAGTTATTAGATAGAGGTAGATTTAAAAAATTTTCCATTAGTTTCCTATGATTTACTGGTAGGGATGGACTGGTTAGAGAAAATAAAAGCTATGATTAATTTTTGGGATAAAAAATTGCATTACATAGATACGAAAGGGAGACTCTTTATACTCAAAGGAAAACAATAACCAATTTCTATAAGACAAATATCAGCTCTGCAATTAAAAAGAACAGCTAGGAAGGGATATCAAGTATATGTTGTACATGTTGAAGAATTAGGACATCAACCTGAAGAAAAATTTATAGACACTTTGCCAGTGGTTTGGGAGTTTAAAAAAGTGTTTTCGGATGAGCTTCCTCATCTTCACCCAAAAAGAGAAATTGATTTTACCATTTATTTAGTGCCGAGTGCAACTCCAGTTTCTAGAGCCCCTTAGTGGATGAGCCCTCCTTAACTCATGGAGTTAAAAATGCAATTACAAGAATTGCTGGACAAAGGTTACATCAGACCGAGTGTATCTCCTTGGGGAGCACCGGTGTTGTTCGTGAAAAAGAAGGATGGAAACTTTAGAATGTGTATTAACTATCATCAATTGAATAAGTTGGCAATCAAAAATAGGTATCCATTGCCCAGAATAGATGAACTTTTGATCAAGTGAGAGGAGCTTCAGTATTCTCTAAGATTGACTTAAGGACTGGTTATCACCAACTCAGAATTAAGGAGGAAGATATCAGTAAAACAGCCTTTCAAACCAGGTATGGTCACTACGAATTTGTAGTCCTACCGTTCGGTTTGACCAATGCCCCTGTCACTTTTATGTGTTTAATGAATAGCGTCATGAATAAATACTTAGACAAATTCGTACTAGTATTTATAGACGACATTCTAATCTATTCAAAAAGTGAGGCAGAACATAAAGAACACCTTAGAATTGGGTTGCAGACTCTTAAGGAGAATCAGTTGTATGCCAAGTTTAGCAAATGTGAATTTTATAAGGTTAAAATTCAATATTTGGGGCATATAATTTCAGAACAAGGATTCGCTGTTGACCCTGAGAAAATAAATTCCATTAGAGAGTGGCTAGTGCTGACTAATGTCTAACCGATAAGATCATTTATGGCGATTCCAGGATATTACCGATGGTTTGTAGAAATATTTTCTACAATAGCATATCCCATAACTTCACTACAGAGGAAAGGCGAAAAATTTGAGTGGACTGAAAAATGCCAAAATAGCTTTGAACAAATGAAATTAAAACTTACTACAGAACCTATACTGAAGATTGCAGATCCTGATAAAGAGTTTGTAGTGTGTACTGATGTGTGTGGAGAGGGATTGGGAGGATTTCTGTTGCAAGAGAATTCTGTTATTGCGTATGAATCTAGAAAACATAAGAAACATGAACAAAATTACAGTGTATATGATCTTGAGTTAGCTGTTGTAATTCATGCCTTGAAGATGTGGCGACACTATCTTCTCAGAAAGAAATTCATATTGATGACAGATCATATTAGCCTCAAGTATTTCTTCACTCAAACATATTTGAATGCTCGACAAGCCAGATGGCTGTCTTTTCTGAGTGAATTTGATATGGAAATAAAACATATCAAAGGAAAAGAAAACACAATTGTTGATGCTCTAAGAAGAAATGCTTTGCAACACATAAGCAACATTGGAAGTACTGTATATTTTGAATTGGAATGAATGGTTAAAAAGGTAGTGGATCATGATCTGCACTATGAAAAACTTCAAAGTAAAATGTTGAAAAAGGAAATGGCTGGATACACTCAAAATAAAAAACACTTAATCTGTTATAGAAACAAACTGTATATCCCCAATGTGGATTCCTTGAAAAAGAAAATTTTAGATGAATATCATAAACAACCTTATTTAGGACATCCTTAACATCAGAAACTGCTAAAAGCATTGAAAGCGAAATTATTTTGGCCAGGAATGCAAAAGGATTTAGCAAACTATTTAGCCAGATGCATGGAATGTCAACTAGTCAAAGTTGAACCTCAGCATCCAGCTGGTCTTTTAAACCCCTTACCAATTGCAGAGTGGAAATGGGACACTATTTCTATAGATTTTATAACCAGGTTACCCAGATAAAAGTACCAGCATGACTCAGTAATGGTAGTGGTAGATACTTTAACAAAGGTTGCACATTTCATACCTATGAAATCTAATTTTGGGATAGCCCAAGTAGCAAATGTGTTGATGAGGGAAATTGCAAGGCTACACGGGGTTCCAAAAATGATTATTTCAGATACAGATGCTAAGTTCACAACAGCCTTCTAGAAGACTCTGTTTGGAGGCATGGGCACTAAATTAAATTTTAGTACTGCCTATCTCCCTCAGACGGATGGTGAAACTGAAAGAACAAATCAAATTCTAGAGGATATGCTCAGAATGTATGTGATGGATAGGCCAACTAAGTGGGAATACTATTTACATTTAGTCGAATTTTCATATAATAACAATTACCAATATTCCATCAAAATGAGTCCATTTGAGGCACTCTATGGAAGAAAGTGCCACACTGATTTAAGCTGGAGCCAACCTGAAGATAAGTTAATACTTGGGCCCGATGCTCTACAAGAAATGGAAAGGATAGTAAAACAAATACATAAAAACATTAAGACAACTCAAGATCAACAGAAAAGTTATGCCAACAAGAAGAGGGTTCACCGAGAGTACAAAGTGGGTGACCATGTATATCTACGGATAAAACCAAAAAATAGCACTCTGCATACTGGAAGTTGTGCAAAATTGGCTCCTAGATACTGTGGGCCTTTTGAAGTCTTAGAAAGGTTGGGACCAGTGGCTTATAAACTGGACTTACCCCTCCATGTTAAAGTTCATGATGTTTTTCATGTTTCTTTATTAAAAATATAGGTACATGATGCTTCTCATATTGTTGATTGGAATGTGATACAGGTGGAACCAGAAGGGGAGTTCCTTCCAGAGCCTCTTCAAATATTGGAGCGGGAATAAATTTAATTGAGAAATAGAACAATAGCTAGAGTAAAATTGAAGTGGGAACACTTTACTGCTGAAGAGGATACATGGGAAAGAGAAGCTGAGATGATGGAAAAATATCCATCTTTATTTTCATAATGAACTATAGTAGATAGTCTGTTAACAACGAGGACGGTGTTTGTTTTCAGAGGGCGAATGTGTAACACCGCAAGTTTCTATGCTTTCCAAGTTAGACATTTGAACATAAATCCAAAGGGGAGTGGACCCCAATGGAGAATTATTGTGTGGATTTATTTAAATATTTATTAATGAAAAATAAATGGAATATTTCTGTGTGCACTATGACCAGATGAGATTTGGAGAACACAAGCATGATCCATGAGGGTATCGAAAAAGGTTAAAACTTTCCTTAAAACCTTTCAAAAATCCTTGAAAGGAATTATTTCTAAATTAGATTAAAGAGGAAAAAAATATAAATTCCCCAATGAAGAGGAAAGTAGTTGGGAAGAGGTATAAAAGCTGGAAAAGCAGAAAACAACTTTTAAGTCCCTCATTGAGGGAAGCCTAGGAAAAAAAGGAAGAAAGCATCCTGAAATTCTGGACGCAGAATTTAGAAACAGGCTTGGGAGAAAGCATAGCTTAAGTAAGCTACTCCATAACAGTCTGAGGTTAGTCTGTTCTAGGGAGGATCTCAGCTCGGGGGTGAATTCTGGAGGTAGAAGAATTCTATGGTTGGGAAGATTGGTCATATAAAAAGAAGTGGTATGCACACCAAATCTATAAATTTCTATTACAGGGTGTACTATGAAATCTTAAATATGTATTGAGAATTAAAGTATTAAATTTTCATGCTATAGATATCAAATTTCTTACATTTAACAGATTTTATCAGAAGATTTAATCTTATAAAATCTGTATAGTTGTAGGAATAGAATCTATTGAGAAATATCAATAAGAAATTCTAAACCGATATTGGTTTAAATCTGAAGATATATATTACTCCCAAAGATAATTTATTCTTCTAACTTTAATCTACTTCTATAATACTAAGTTATATGTACATGAAAAAAAAAAATTTAGAACATTTCCTAGCTAATTAACTAGGATTGGAATTTAATCAGTATAAAATATTAAATTCTACTTCATTACTTTCAAGAAGAAAATAATTGATTTAAGGATAATAATCTATATTTTCTAATTCAATGAAGAATTTTACTCTAACACAGAAGTATAATTATGCTGAATAATTATAATCAAAATATAAGGAAAAATTCGTGTTGAAAATCTACTATGTACTCTGTGTGAAAATATAAGAGTATACATCTCTGTATAAGTAAAATAAATTGAAAAGAAAACACTATGGGACAAAATTCTGCATACTGGATAAAATATGAAACTATTGTTGGCTGATATATATATAAAATTTTATGTATATAACTCTAAATATATTTAATAATTACCTACTTTAATGGTAGTAGTGAAAAATGTAATAGTTAAAATCCATAGATAAGCAAAGAAGAATGAAGCAGATATAAAATTTTTATATATGACAAATAGATTTTGTGGTCAGATACAATCAATATATACACATAAATATTGTCTTTCTATAAACATGCAGTAAAGAAAAATCAGCTGAACATATTCATAAATGCCTTTAAGGTGTCAGGCATATGGAAAAAAATTTATTAACGAATACTGAAACAAGATATAGTATGTGAAATCATATTTCAATATTTTATAATAACCTAAATCTCATATATAAAATCAGGGGTATAGACTATTGTTATCTTTCATAACCATAGAAATGATAAATTCATTTTAAACATTGAGGTAAGTCGGAAAGAAATTTTGAGCTTACAGATTATGAAGTTTTAATGGTCGAATGTTATTACAGTGAAAAATATATAAATATAAAAAAAATTGATGTACATATTGTATCAGTTATACAGAGTATATTTGAAGATTTTAAAATAGAACACTGTAAATCATTTACAAAAAACTCGAAACAATGAAGTATAGTACTACCATCAAAGTCAGCAAGCATGGAGAATATCGTAGCATGAACTTGTATAAAGATACATATAGGTTGATGTTAAAAATACCGAGTTTGATGTCGGACTTGGGGAGTGCATAAAGATGAAACTTCTTAATAGATATATATAGTTCTTACCTCTTAAAGCAAGGAAAAAGGAGAGGAAACCCCTGCAACAAAAACATCAGAAGGGAATGAAAAACCGAGATTCAAATTTAACACAGAAGAAAATAGGAATAATTGCAAAGTCGAATGTAAACTTTTATATAAGATGAAAGTACGCTTACATATAGGCGAAATTAGGAAGAAACTCATTGTCAGTATGAAACCCTAAAAACTTATGGAGCGAGACGAATGCGCTTGAGAACCTGAGATGAATGACTTGTTACATCTCAATGATATTGCAGAAAGAAATCATTAAAACATATGGAAACGAAGTAAAAAGCCACGAAATTTTCATGTTGGTCAGGATGTTGATACGCAGTCATAAATAATAAATGAAATTCGGAATAATGAAAATAATTTCTAAATTCATTGGAGAAACTCTTCATCGTAATTAGAAAACGAACTGAAATACACATTCGTATAGCAATGTAAGCCTGGTAAATTAAGGGACTTACAGAGACGGAGAAATAAAAAATGAGAGAGAGTATATTCTTATCAGAAAAAAAAAATCCCAAATTTTATTAAGCATAGATTTAATAAATGACTTGTCTGAATGTTCAAAATGAGAGAATAAAATGACGAAATTAATAAACAGAGAAATTCGTTAAATACGATGCAAGTGAAGGAGATAAAAAATATCAAAATGACCTCATGGGAGGTATATTAGACCCTACAACTAATATACAGTCCCATTTACATAACGAATTCTAAACGAATGAAAACAAAAATACATGAAATTGTGTAGCTTACTAGGTGGTTACTGGAGTAGTCCCAGAGATTGAAGGCGTAGAATGCCAAAGAAGCCATGGATCGTCAACTACACTGGAGAGAAAGCTGCTTAAAAACAGAGACCAGAGAATTTTGTAAACAGTGGAAATGTCGAAATTAATAGAGTCTGATATTTCAAACCCTAGAGAAATCCAATCGCACACTTGCCAACAATCGGTCGGTTTGCCCTCAGATCAAGACCGGGATTCACATAATACAATAAAAATCTATGGATATTAAATTCTAATTGTACTAAGGCAGCTCAGAAGTTAAGATGAATATCAAGTTCCATAGCGGGATCATTAAAATAAAATTGTTTCTGAGTTTCAAGAAAAAAGAAAAGTAAATCAACGTTAGGAGATCAATACTATCTCTGCAAACACGATACTATTCTCATTAAACCCTGTCAGTTGTATAACGTATAAGAGAATCGAATCATTAATATAGATAAGACACAAATGGTCTGAGATGTATTCGTAATACCACTTGTTTATAAGTTGAATAGGATTCCTTTTAGTGGTAGGTCGATGTGGAAAGTTAATCGAATATATATTAAGTCCTTTTAAATGATAAACACCAATGCAAAATCCATAGGATGTCGTGGCTTCATGTAGGAGTAAACTTGTGGTTAGGTATAATAGAACCCACCTCTGAAATGTTATTACCTAAGTTTATAATATTAGCATGGATTACAGTCTAATGGGTTACACATTTTAATGTAACACTAATGCTAATAACATCATAAAGGTATACCCATTGATGAAGTAAATGTTAGAATGTTACATCATGTGCTATTACATGGTTAAGTATAATGTTGTTAAATAAAAAATTATGTCCATTATATTTTAAAGAAATGATTTATGGAAAAAGGGGTGTACCTAAAGTTTAATGTCCCTTTATGAAAATTTACCTCATAATTTATAGCAATATAATTGAGAAATAAATGAGAAGTAAAAGTAAGAGGATAATAAAATCAGTGGATAAATTGGTTGTAGTAGTTATTGTAACATGGAGTAAATGAACTCCAGATGCAGATGACAATTAAGCTGGATGGGAAGTTAGTCCCATGGAGAATCCCAATGGCACCCATGTGGGGTGGCCATATGGCCACCCACATAAGCATTTACTCCACATTAATTGTGGCCAGCCTGCCCTCCATTTACATCTTCATTACGCTCCACCGCCATTTTGTTCTGCCCGTCTGGTCTTTAATGGAGTTCACTTACTATTATTCGATTCATGTCCACTTTGCTTGCAGCTCTCTTGCTCTGCAGAGAAGCTCTTGTCCTCCTACCTTTGCTGAGCCAAGTGCTCGAACGCACACAGGGTGACGTTGTATGCTACTCTGTTGCATTGAGACTCTGCTAGACTTTCATTTTTCTCAGAGTGAGATTTGTAGTACGAAGTCTCGGCCCTATGCTCAGTCGGCCATGCCTCTCTCTTCCGATCTGCATTATTCCCATCTGTCTATTAGTCGACACTGTTCGCACTCCACCGCCTTCATGCCTCGGCTCCATCATAGGATGAGATGCCATCGCGGTAGCAGCAGGGGCCGAGCTACTCGCCCCCAACCCTCCCCCAACACTGACTTATCCTCTAGGGATTTCTCTTGTGGCCATTATCTGGATACCAAAAACCATAGAGGTAGAGCCCACCTTGCTAGGCAAGCAAAATTCACCAAAGGCTCTCCGCCTCCCCATGACGTGTCTCCTCCACAACCGGTCTCCCAAACTTTCGTCTCCCCTATCTCCACTCTGTCTGCTCACATGCGCCTTCTCCAAACCTCTCAAAGCGCTGAACTTCGTTTTGAATGCACATTGGATAGGCCTGTACTCACTGCCTATATCACCGTCACCCTTAAGGAGGAATCTGCTGGCCTCCACCCCTCTTCTTCCCCCGCTCCTCAGTCCCCTCCAGACAAACACACAGCTAAAGATTCAAGGGTGCCGCTGGAGATGGTTCAAGCTGACAAGAATAAGGAATAGGTGAAGGAGGCTGCTAACAAAGCTACCTGTGCAACCAATGATGATGATGACAGCAGTAGCGATGTGTACACATGCCACATTGTGGAGGAACCTCCATCTCCTACAAATGAAAAGTAACCACGACAACTTATGGTGGAACTCGATTCTGAAGCCCAGGTTTCATGGGTTGATTTTTGTTTTTCTGTTTAATTCTCCTCTGCTGAAAGAGAAAAATGTTATTTTCATATGTCAATTTTTGTCAAATTATCTGAACACAATGCCAGTTTCCCCTGTGCTGGTGGCAAGACAAGCTCCTAAGGGACTGGTTTCCCCTCGGTGGGCAGTCCAAAACTATGCATTTCGTGATTATCAAGCCCAACTTTCGGGCTCACTCAGCTAAAAATGTGGCATTTTTGTACTTTTATATTATATAAATAGAAATTAGACTTATTTAGAAAGAAAAAAAAAAACCGTGGAGTAAATGAGGTTAAGAACAAAGAAAGTAGAAAAAAAAAGAGGTATATTATAGAATATCTCTCAAACCGTGAAGAATTACGTGGTGAGCCGTATATCAATGGAAACATCTCGACAAGTAGAAACCATCGAAAGCATTCTTGACCCAAAATACAGTAATTTGGTAGGTCAAAATTACCATGCAATATTGGGGTAGCCCTTGGTGATTTTTGGGTTGACATCAATGACAACCATTGATCAACAATCTCCTCTTTTGGCATTGACGACAACACAAGTACTCCCCCTGCGATCATGACACCTCTTCCTATAACATTCTGTCCCCCTTTGACAAAAATGGAAAAGGGTAACTCCCCCTAACACACAAACATCCTACAGACCTGTACACACTTCTGCTCCCCCTTTATATTATGAATAAGGAAAGTCTAATGAGAACTTGGCAGAATCCCAAGCTTATGGTGAAGATATTCAAATACTTCACGAGGTAAAGGTTTAGTGAAGATATAAGTGATTTTTTCTTTTGTACCAACATACTCTAGTTTGATATTCTTTTCAGTGACTTGTTCTCTAACAAAATTATATTTGATCGGAATGTGTTTTTTTTTTAATGCATGATAGGATTTTTGGAGATGTTGATGGAACTGGTGTTGTCACAGAATATGGGAATAGGATCATTGAATTGTACTTAAAGATATTGCAAATTTTTTTTCATCCAAAGGAATTTATTACAACATGATCTCGCTGCAATGTATTCTGCTTCTGCTATAGATAACGAGATTGAGGTTTTCTTTTTTATCAACCATTATACGAGACAACCACCTAGATAGAATGATGTTCCACTAGTAATCTTACGATCATCAACGCTTCATGCCCAACCTGAATTTGTAAAGGCTTGAATAATGATATTGTTACCCTTGGGATACCAGAAGCCGTATTCTTTTGTGCCTTTTAGATATCGAAGAATTATTTTGACGACAATAATATGTGATTCTTTTGGTGCTGCTTGGAATGTTGCTACTTGTCCAACTCCTTGCATAACATCTAGCTAGGAGGTTGTTACATATATAAGACTACCAATCATATATCTGTACAACGTCTGATCCAAATCCTTAGATGAGTGTTCTATGCTTAATTTGCAACCTGTTACCATCGGAGTAAGGATGGGTTTGCAATCTTCCATTTTGAATTTCTTAGGAATTTCCTTGATGTACTTGGCTTGACGTATAAATATTCCTTTCTCTTGCTGAGATATTTGAAGCCCTATGACCAAGAAAAGACATCTTGAACTCATTTTTCATCTTTGTAGAAAATTTCTTACTTAGTCGATCATCATTGCTACCAAATATTATATCATCCACATATACCTCAACGATTGTTAAATTATCTTTATCTATTTGTACATAAATATTTCTATCAATAGTACCTTTCTTGAACACTTGTTGACATAGATATCCATCAAGATGAGCATACCATTCTCTGGGAGCTTGCTTGAGACCATATAGAGCCTTCTTTAACCTGAAAATATAGTCTTCTTTTTATGATAGTAAAAAACCTTCAGGTTGTTTGATGTAAAATTCTTCTTCTAATTAGCCATTTAGAAATGATGACTTCACATCCATTTGGTAGACTTTGATTTTTCTTGAACATGCATAGGTGAGAAACATTCAGATGGCTTTGATTCTGAAACTGGTGCAAATGTTTCATCGAAATCAATTCCTTCCACTTGTGCACAGCCTTTGCAAACCAATCTTTCTTTGTTTCTGGTAACCTATCCATCTTCATTCAATTTGTTCCTGAACACCCATTTTGTCCCAATGACATTTTTATATTTTGGTCGTGGAAGTAATTTCCAGGTGTTATTCTTCTCGATTTGATGCAATTCTTCATTTATAGCTGCTACCCAATGTCATTCTTGGGAAAACACCTGAGAGGGGGGTGAATCCGCATTTAGGGCATATTAAAAACTTTTACTTTTCTTTCTAAAAACCCATACGCTACTTTCCTAAAATAGACTCGTATATATATGGAGGATACTCCTTTATGAAACCCACGCATATTAATACATATCTAATTGTGTCATTAGTTCTAAACTTATATCATTCCATCATTCATCCATCAGATGTTCAATAAACAGTAAACATGTGCAGTAAGAACAGAATAAACCATCACACAAAGCATCACACATGAACACTAGGATTTTTAGGTGGAAACCCAAGTCGTGAGAAAACCACCGCTGCAGTTGCTCAGCCTTCAATATTTTATTATAGAGAAAACATCTTACAACATATGTGCTGGCGCAGACTTGACCAGCACGCAGGCACCCACCTGCGCTCGTTTACCAGCCTCTCCCGGAAGGGAGCTCCAACCCCCTGACTCGTTTACCAGCCTCTCCTGGAAGGGAGCTACGACCCCCCGATCTCGTTTACCAGCCTCACCTGGAAGGGAGCTACGACCCCCTGACTGAAGGCTACAACCCTCGGCACCTCTATGGACCTCGTTTCATCAATTTTCACACTGGATCCAACAACTTCAATGGAACACAACTTGCAGGCCACGTTTCATCATATTTTCAAAATGAACCCTCTCCATTCATTTAAGCACAGTCAAACATCAACAACATATAGCTAAAACACAGCAGATCAGATCAGACATTGCATAGGTGCTTTTCTTTCACTGATGTCGCGTATATACACGCTTCCGTCCACATCAACCAGCGTATACATCTGCACATAAACTTCACTGCGCATACGCGCTTTTTCTTAAGATAAGCCGCGTATATACGCGCTTCCTCTGCGGCTAAATAGCGTATGGATCTTCAATTATTACAGAGCTACATACTTCTTCAGATCAGACATTCAGTTCAGATTCAACCCTTTACTTCAGACAGATGTTCGCCTCATCACAGATCTAATCACTCCATAAACAGATCTAGCAAATACAAGTACATTTCAGATCTAGAGATCCCGCTTCATCATTTCTTCATAAGTGCATCATAGATTCAGATCTATCATCAAACCTTTACCCTTTCCATACAGATATACTTCACAGAGAAGTATTCATTCAAGCTTAGACATCTTTCTCCCACACTCATGATTTGCACAATGAATTTCTTCTCTTTATATAGGTTTACCCTTTTTCAATACCATGAGCCAAAACCACATTACATCCGATGGTATTCCTGGACGGGGTCATTTAGGCGAATCATTACCCAATACAATGGGTCAATACCATGGTGGTTACCCCTGGTTTTGCACTTTTTGAGCGCTTTTTCCCATACGCGACTTGGCACGTTTATTCCCGCGTGCATACACGACTTCCCTTAGGCAAATCCGCGTATGCCTAGAGACATACTCTTTTCATCAAGATTTAGCACATGCTGAATTCCTTTCTTCATTTCCTTATGTACTCACTGTAGATACATCAGATTTACTTCATCAAGAACATATTCTATCAAGCACAACTTCATCAAGTTGCCATTATCTTTATCAAATGGGTTGTCATTCAAGGACAACACTCAGCATCAGATTGCTTAACAAACATCATTTCATATCAGATTTACATCATCTACCAAGTCCATCAGGTCGATAACAACTTCATTAGGTGGTTTGCCATCAAGGACAACACATGTCAACAGTCTCAAGGCTTCATCTTCATTCAGTGGGTTGCCATCAAGGACAACACTCTGCATCATATTTCCAACAATCTCCCCCTTTGGACTTGATGGCAACCACGATGGTGTTTGGTTACCACAACAGATAGGTACATTAAGAATACCATGACACCATGTCACTCTCTCCATTTTTGACACCATTCTTTCTCTTCATTCAAACACCATGTCACTCTCCCCCTTTGACATCAAGGGCAAAGGGCGGATCAAAAACCAACATACTCTCCCCTTTTTCTCCTCATGTGGAAGAAACGTTCTGCAGATCTGATATATACTGAAGTGACCAAGCTCCCCCTGAGTTCATGCTGAATCTTCAAACATATTTTTCAATGAAGTATATGACTCTATGAACTTCCTATCACCAAAGACTCATACTTACATCAATTATCCATCCAAGTGGATTTACATATGAGACTCAACTACCCAACCAAGTGGGTTTACAAATTTGACTCAGCTACCCAACCAAGTGGGTTTACAAATTTGACTCAGCTACCCAACCAAGTGGGTTTACAAATTTGACAAGTCCTTACATGACTGAATATTACAATTTTACATCATGGGTCTTAACAAGACCTTTTCATCAAATTACAAATATGACTTTAAGACCAACACCAGAAAGACCTCAAGAGAGATCATATATCAGAACCACCATAATGCCAACAATGCATTATACTCAGCAACGCTAATGCTCCCCCTGAATCTGTGCATCCAAGCATCCTTTCCATATGACTAAGGCTCCCCCTTAGTTTGTGCATCCTGAACACTTTCATCAACAAATCATCAAGGCATCTTTATCAAAACATTAGAAATAGAATTATGAGAACTGAAACACCACCAGAGATACCAAACAGTATCAGAGATACCAAACAGCACTGCAGCTGTGCTGAAGAGAGCTGACCCCAAACAGAAATTTGTCAGCAATCAGACATACGCGGTTTTATGTGCATGAACTCGCGTATATACGCGACTGTGTTTCAGGAAACCCGCGTATCCAATTCCATCTTCTAAATTTTAACCAGATCTGATCCTCTGTGAGAAAAAGACAATGTTCAGCTTCTTTTGAATGCTTCCCTGGACTACAGATAGATAGAACAGTGCAGTTGTGTCTTCAAGCGTCATCCAACGGTTGTAGCATAAGCACATTAGTAACCAAGCCTTCAGATTCTTCGCAGCATCAATACAATCTTCCCAAGAGAGATTGTCATACCAAAACAACATCTTCAAGTATGTGTCAATCATCCATGTGGTCCAATATCATCAAGATCTTCAAGATTTAACATGAAGTAACATATGTAGTCAAAAGATCTCAACCATAGTAACAAAGCTCTGCATGATTTATTTCTGAATCAAACGACTTCCAACTCATCCATGTGTGAACACAAAAGATACTTTTCAGTAAACCGGTATCAAAATCTCATCATAATAAACCATGTACCAAGTCATCATTAAGCATGAGTATCACAATAACCAAGAATAAGCAGTCATATTGCCAACAATGCAATCATTAGAATTCAACCTGCTACTCCCCCTGGACCAGTGCTCCTTCTTAACTTGTGCAACCTGAAAACGTTCATCAGCAAGTCATCAGCAACAATCTCTGCATGGGTTGCCCTTATCTCCGAATTATAGGACTTTCATCTCAACAATGAATACTCTTCATCAACAAGCAAATAGGACTCATCCACAATCTTCAACACAAGAAACCATGTATCGTTTCCTCATTATTTAGAACTGAGAAACTAAGCTGAAATTGAGTCAATAATACAGTTATTAACAGTCAGACTGATGCTCCCCCTGAACCTCTGCTCCAGATCTTCAGCTATCATATAAATTCTCTTATCATCAATGCATACGCGACTGTGTCTGCTGTAACTCGCGTGTATACGCGACTTGTGTTCATCGAACCCACGTATGGAAAGTGAAGCATAGAAATTTTTCACATTCCTTCATCTCCCCCTGAACTTGTACTTCCTGTACCTGTCTTCTTCATATCAGATGCTCTGTCAGAAATACATATAACCAAAATAATCAAATCAATCATGAGAGACATCATACATTGCTCCCCCTGTGACGATACATTACTAAAACTCATAATGTATCCCACATCATTCCTGCAGTCAATCAGAGAAGTAAGCTTCAGAAGCGGATGACTGCAGTAGGGTCAGAATTCCCTACGTTTCTGATCGGTCCTCCTTCTTTTTCCAAATTTTCTTGAACTTTCTATTTGAGTACTGGAAGCTATCCACTTTCCCAGATCTGTTCATCCTGCATTCCTTTTCTATATGTCCATACTTATTACAAGCATAACATCTCATGTGGCCAGAAAAATAATCATAAGAATCATAATGAGTATTTCTATTCTTCCTCCTTTTACAATCAGCTGCTTTGTGTCCATACTTGTTACATGAAAAACAATATCCCTTGAAGAAACCAGAGTACCTTTCTATGTAGGAATTGTTTGTTTGAGGCTGAAATGATCTGCTCCTGCAATTTGCTGCAACATGCCCATAATTATGAAATTTAAAGCATTCAACATTATTGACTGATTTCCTTTGAGATTTCATCATTGTTGGTTGACCTTTTGTCTCTTTCAATACTTCAGGTTTTGCATTGACATCCTCTGAATTTTAAGCACTTCCTTGTGAGCTAGATTCTCCTTTAACAGTTTCATGGAAACCAAGACCAAGTTTGATAGCAGGAGACCTTTGATTACTCAGAATATTGTCCAAAATATTAGTACTATCTCGAAACCTCAAAAGTTTAACCTTTTCTTCTAATTTACCTTTGAGAATGTTTACCTCAACCTCCAAGGCTTGACATTGCTTTGTCATGCTTTCTTCTTTCCTTCTTCCATCTTCTACTTGATCCTTCAGATTTAGAATCTCTTCTTTCAACCAATTTTCGTTTTCTTCACATTTTTGTTGCAGCTCTTCATTCTTCTTCTTCGATGCTTCGAGATCTTCTTTCAAAGATATGTTTTCTGCTTCAAGTCCTGCATTCTTCTTATTTGATTTATCCAGGTCTTCTTTGAGGGAAATGATTTCTGCTTCAAGTCCTTCATTTTCAAATGATTGTAGAGGTTCCTCACTCTTCTTACTTGATGTTTCAAGTTTTTCTTCTAGAGAGATGATTCCAGCTTCAAGACCTTCATTCTTCCTTTTTTATTTTTCCAGATCTGTTTTTAGAGAAACGTTTTCTGCTTCAAGTCCTTCATTCTTCTTATTTGATTCTTCAAGATCTTCTTGCAAAGAGATGATTCCAGCTTCATATCCTTTACTTCGATTGTATACATCATCGAACATCTTTTTCAGTCTAAAGACCAACCTTTTGGAGGCAGAGTCCTTCTCAATAAATATTCTTTGTTGATCTTTGATGACTTCTTTTAAATCCACAACATCACTTTCTACATCTACATCATTGCTTGCACCGATAAGATTACAAGGACCCCAATCACTATCAGATTCATCTTTGTTAACTTCTGCTATACAGGTTTTCTGAGACATCTCCTTACTTTGAGTAGCCTTTTGCTTCTTTGCCATGAGCACTTGTAGAGCTTGGTCAGAATCTTCTTCATCTTCACTTTCACTATCATAATCTTTTCATATACAGTTAAGTAAAATACAAGAACAATGATTAATACCTGTTTCATCTTCTATACATGAGTTCCGAGGCTTCTTCTTTCCTTGAGTAACCTTCTTATTTTGCTTCTTTCCCATTGCGACGGATCTCCTTCAAGCGATCAAGCTTCTGCAGAAGGACCCGCTCTGATACCAATTGTTGGGAAAAATACTGAGAAGGGGGGGGGGGTGAATCAGTATTTACTGCATATTCAAAACTTTTACTTTTTCTTGCTTCTAAAACCCATACGCTACTTTCCTGAAACAGACTCGCGTATATACGCGGATACCCTTTATGAAACTCGCGTATACACAGATATCTAATTGTGTCATTAGTTCTTCACTTAAATCATTCCATCATTCATTCATCAGATGTTTAATAAACAGTAAACATATGTAGTAAGAACAGAGTAAACCATCACACAAAGCATCACACATGAACACCAGGATTTTTAGGTGGAAAGCCAAGTCGGGAGAAAACCACCGCTGCAGTTTCTCAGCCTTAAATATTTTATTACAGAGAAAACATCTTACAACATATGTGCTGGTGCAGACTCTACCAGCACGCAGGCACCCACCTGCGCTCGTTTACCAGCCTCTCCTGGAAGGGAGCTCCAACCCCCTGACTCGTTTACCAGCCTCTCCTGGAAGGGAGCTACGACCCCCCGATCTCGTTTACCAGCCTCACCTCGAAGGGAGCTACGACCCCCTGACTGAAGGCTACAAACTCGAGCACTCTATGGACCACCCCCGATCTTGTTTACCAAATTTCACCGAAGGGAGCTACGACCCCCTGACTGAAGGCTACAACCCTCAGCACCACCTTGGACCACGTTTCATCAATTTTCACACTGGATCCAACAACTTCAATAGAACACAACTTTCAGGCCACGTTTCATCGTATTTTCAAACTGGACCCTCTCCATAAATTTAAGCACAGTCAAACATCAACAACAGATAGCTAAAACATAGCAGATCAGATCAGAAATTTCATACCCCATACTTTAGCAAACCCTAGTTTGCATACGCGCTCTTCTTTCACTGATGTCGCGTATATACGTGCTTCCGTCCACATCAACCAGCATATACATCTGCACATAAACTTCACTACGCATATGCGCTTTTTCTTCAGCGAAGCCGCGTATATACGCGCTTCCTATGCGGCTAACTAGCGTATGGATCTTCAATTATTATAGAGCTGCATACTTCTTCAGATCAGACATTCAGTTCAGATTCAACCCTTTACTTCAGACAGATGTTCGCCTCATCACAGATCTAATCACTCCATAAACAGATCTAGCAAATACAAGTACATTTCAGATCTAGAGATCCCGCTTCATCATTTCTTCATAAGTGCATCATAAGATTCGGATCTGCCATCCAAACCTTTACCCTTTCCATACGAGATATACTTCACGAGAGAAGTATTCATTCAAGCTCGAGACATCTTGCTCCCACACTCCACGTGATTTACACACAATGAATTTCTACTCCTTATATAGGTTTACCCTTTTTCAATACCATGAGCCAAAGCCACATTACATCAGATCATTCACAGGCGGGGTCATTTAGGCGAATCATTTACCATACAATGGGTCAATACCATGGTGGTTACCCTTTGGTTTTGCACTTTTTGAGCGCTTTTGCCCATATCGACTTTGCACGTTTATTCCGCGTGCATACGGGAACCCTCGCTTGGCTCAATCCGCATATGCCTAGAGACATACTCTTTTCATCAAGATTTAGCACATGCGAATTCCTTTCTTCATTGCCTTACGCCTCCTTTGTAGATACATCAGATTTCCTTCATCAAGGACATATTCTATCAAACACAACTTCATCAAGTGAGTTGTCATCATCTTCATCAAGTGGGTTGCCTTTCAAGGACAACACTCAGCATCATATTGTCAACAAACATCATATCACATCAGATTTACATCATTTACCAAGTCCATCAAGTCAAGAATAACTTCATCAGGTGGATTGCCATCAAGGACAACACATGCCAATTATCTCATGTCTTCATCTTCATTCGGTGGGTTGCCATCAGGACAACACTGCGCATCATATTTCCAACACATTCTAGCTGGATTCCTTTAAAATACTAGGCTCAAAGGTTGCTAGAAAATAAATGTGAGCTTATTATGATGAACAAAGCTATCGACCTTCATTTATGTCACCAATGATTTGATTTGATGGATGGTTGTTCTGAATCCATTCTTTTGTTCTCTTTGAACGAGTTTCTTGTTGTTGTTCTGGTATATCTTGATTATCATTATTTACTTCTTCCTGGTTGATAGTTGCTTCTTGTTCTAGAATTTTCTTTATGCCTTTTTTAGCCTCTTTCTCAAGTTTCAAAGGTTTTAGATCCTCATCATTATTCATTACAACACCACCTTTGTTAAATGTAACATTTACACTCTCCACTATCTATTTTCGTCTTAGATTTTATCATTTATAGGCCTTTATTTTGCGTGAGTAACCCACAAAGATACCTTCATCAACACGTGATTCAAACTTACCCAAATTTTAATCTTCTACTTTGATATAACATTTTCTTCCGAAGATTCTAAAATATTTTACATTTGCTGGTTTTCCTTTCCATAATTCATATGGGGTCTTGTTGCAATTATTTATGAGAACACTTCGGTTGATAATGAAGACTGTCGTATCAACTTCTTGAACCCAAAATTTTTCATCCAATTTTGAGTCCTTCAACATTGTTCTACCCATTTCCTGTACGATTTTGTTCTTTCTTTCAATAAATCCATTTTGTTGAGGTGTTCGTTTCGTTGAAATTTGTCTTTTTATTTCATTTTCATCACGATATTGCTAAAATAATTTGGTAGTGAATTCTCCGCCATTATCTGATCTTAGACACTTTATTTTCAAATTGGTTTCATTTTTTACCAACTCCTTGTTGATCTTAAAGCACTCAAATGCTTCAGATTTCTTCTTTAGGAAACTAACGTCTGTCATCCTCGTATTATATAATTAATATATAAGAGCAGAAATATACTTATTTAAGAAATATAAAGTTTTATTTCCTTTTATCTATATATATATATCCGAAAAAATAAACACTAAATACTTTAAATTGTCCTATCTTTTATAATATTCTGAAAAGGAGAATATCAATGTTTCACGCGATGTCCGAAAAACACAAGAGTTATAATGAAATAATCGCAAATGCAACGTGTAGCCATGCTTTTAACCACCAAACTCGATGCCTCTGTCAATGCGCTGACCATGAGTTTCAGAAGTGCAATCTTCACCTCTCACTCCAAGACCGTTCTTTGCTCCCCGGGAAGAGGAATCTCCAGCGAAAAGTCATATTCTTTCTCTCTTTCTTTTTTAATTTTATAATTTTTTTTAAGAAGGTGATAAAATTTATTATAATTTAGATGTCAAATGAGTTGAAATAAATTGTTATTTGAAAATACAGGTTCATACATAGTTATTATTTAAGAAAAATAGCATCACTGAAATTATCTTGCAAGTAGTTTATAAGAGAGCAAGTTTTCACACCTAGTTAATATTGATAGATTGTGTTTAACTAATCTTTACTATTATAAAATTTTATGAATATCATTAATAACTTCGTCAAATTTTTATTATTAATTTAAATTTTCCATTATAGTTTTGGATGTCTATATTTTTTTGCTAATTTAATTTACATAGTTTTAAACTTATAATTTTCATGTAAAAAGTGTTTTAATAATACGCTCTATTATTAACTATTCTAGATTCTATAAACGAGTTTAAATCCATCTTATATAATCTACCAAGTTTCCAAAGGGATCAAATCTCTTTTAGCTCTAAAACTAGAGGTTTGCATGTCAAGAGATTTCATCCCTCTAGACCCCTGGTAGATAGGAAGCTAAGATGGATATAAGTTGGTTTAATTTCCCCCTTTAAATAGGTTATATTTCACATAAATAACATGGATCAAAACCATAGGTCACTTTTTTTTTCTTTTCTTTTTTTTTACCAAGTTAAAATGTTTAACTTACTCTTCTTCTTCTTTTTTGTAAATTTCGCATTGGATTTCTATTAAAACCAAAAGTATACTATTTTAAAAAAATTCCATCATTAGATCTCACTCCTTAAGAGCCATGTGAATATTGTGGATCTACAATCCTGAAATACTAGTAAGTTCGCAAATTGTGAGGCACAAAAGACTGGCTTCTACAGTTAGCCAATCTAAGTAAAAAATCTTCAAACCAAGCACTACAAAAATTGTAGAAAATAATTGTAGGCTAGAAGCCTTCGACCCAGTGAACATGAGAGATAGATAGAAAATGACAAAATCAACAGTAGGAAACCAAAACCAAATGTTCCTTTCAGTAGTACAGCTTAGAAAAACAAGTGGTTGGACTCCTCAATCCAAAATGATAACCAAGGAAAAATTTAAAGATGGAAATTTATCCTAAAGTTTAGAAACTTGGCGAATCTTACGAGTCCCTCATATGCAGATTCTAAAAATTTTGGTGATATTTTTTTAAATATATCCAAATTTTTAATGAATTTATATAGTATTTATAAATTTTTGGCGATTTTTAGGATAATATAATTTTATACTATAAAATTTGGGCGAATCACTTTTAGAAAAAAATGGAAATTAGCGAATCTTTTTTTTGGAAAAACCATGGAAAATTAACCCACCTACGAATATTAGCCCCTAAAAATTTCAATGATGATAATCGGAGAAGAAGCAAATGAGTTAGCTTGAGGGGAGACTTGAGCTAGAGCATTGATGACTCCTAGTCCTTCCTGGTTCTCATTTGATTCAGTGTCTAAATTAGAAACTATATAGTGCTCAATGTTAGAACGTCGAGCAACAATGTCATCTAGGTTATATCTGATATCTCTGAGAATGCGTTTGATGTCTTCTTGCCCTGCAAAAAATTTGTTGTTGTCCACTTGTTTACCTTTGATGACCACACTGAGTAAGGTCTCTATCTGGAGATGATGATTGATAGAGTGAAGAAAATGAATTCTTCTCCGTCGAAAATTTCCCGGATCTGGGGTCTATTTGAGGCCATTGCCTTCTATTTTAGAGTCAGAGAAATAAGCTTGTCTTCAAATTCTTTGGCCTCGAGCTGAATAATTTCCTTGTGGACCTTTAGGGGTGTCGCATCAAAAAAGTTTGCTACGAACTCTGAGCTAAATAACCTCCTATGTCTGGTAGAGGAGGGGCCTGAAGAACCACAACCAGACGACTCGAAGCACGAAGCCTTGGGTCCATAATAGTTACGTAACTGCAGGAGAAATGAAAAATACACACCACACTGATCCCAACAACTAAAATAGACTAGTAGAACAATTGATGATATAGGACCTACGCAGATTGCACCAAAAGTTTGAAATGAGTAGTTTTGACAATGAAAAAAGACATGTTAGTTGAAAATTTCTCTGGATACCAGACGCCACATACAAGAACTGGACAAGGGATGGAAATACCTACAGGATCAATATTTTCTAGAGTCGTCGATGGAAGGACCGCAACAAGCTCAAAGGAGGCTATCGACCCAGAGTTGTGTAAAAAAGAACAAAGAACATTGACCCAAAGAGACAATAACCACTGAAAGTTGTAATATAAGGAGATGGCCTGAGAATCAGTCAGGTAAGAGTGACTTCAAAATTATGAAACTTTCTTATACAACAAGCTTCGCCAATAGAGATAAGGACACTGAGAAACTAGAGCACAACTTTGTTTGAATAATTGTGTACAATAAAGACCCGAGACAACCAAAGTCGTGACTCTTGTACCACCAAACAACCCTAACCACACTTAGCAAACAACTACTTGACCAGTTGGGTTTGAAATATTTTCTATCAGCTATTAAATTTTTGGCAACGTGAAACCACATAGACCATGTCTTTGATACAATAGGAAAGAAATAGAGTGTTATACCTCCCTGATACTGCACACCTAGATGGAAAGTTATTCCCTTTCGTGTACTTGTTATAAATTGATCACTGCAAGACAATGCGTTGGATACCATAACTCTTTGCCACCATGAGCTCCCCACAATGCATATATAAGGAAACTGAGAGGCGAAGGCGAGCGCATACTAGTCTTTATTTAGACAAATGTAGATTTTGAAACCACAAAGTTTTTCTTGGATCCTATGAAGCATGATTTTCTCATTAATGAACTTCCTTCCATGTCAGTTTGTGAGGCAGGGACATCCAATCCATCAAAAGCTAGACAAAATGTTTAACTTACATTATGGTATAAAATCTCTACCATATTGAACTTGAGAGCACTTCTCAATATAATTATAAATTATTGTAAAATATATTGATTAATACATCACAAGATATGTTTCTATGACCAAAAAAAAATTTGAAAACATACAACATGGTTTCAAACCGAATGGAGATATACAAGTTGGAAAAGTCAAGAACCGAAAAATATCCTTCCAACAGATTTAACCATCTATCTATTATGTTTTCATCTATATGGCCTTGAAATATGGGAATGTCAAATTTGACTTGTACCTTAAAGGGAGTGGCACCTCCAAAGTGGTTGTTGGATGAAGATGTGTTGCATGTGGGTAGCCGCTAAAGGATCTGGGAAAATTTATCCTTCTTCACGTTCCTCTGTCGCTCGAGGGATTCCTCGAGAAATATTTTGAAAGGATCTTCTGCTCCTTCGTCTTTCTTTTCCTCCGTTATGGAAGTTCGTTAGGGTTTGTGAGGCTGGTATTGCAAAGGTTCAACCAGTTTGATTCCTAATTCCTTATACCCTGACCTCGTTGGGGACATGAAAAGAAAAATAGAGAAAGAGCATACCACTCTGATACCACTAATCCCGACTTATGCATGAATGTAACAGAATACATATATAAACATATATATAGAGATGGAGCAAAATAAATCTTCATTTCATCAATATCAAAGAACTGAAATATGCTTACAAGAAAAATGGAAATAAATTGGCTTAGGCGATGGTAGCTTATTTCTGAGAATAGATGTGTCAGCTACATGCCTATGAATTTTGTTACAATCAGGCTCAAGTGAATTTTTATTATTAAACAACAAAAGGAAACCCTAAACAACCAAAAACATAACCCAAGGGATGGAACACCAAGATTTTGTGGGCCCCGTTAGGATTAGTTGGGAAGCCAACTTCCTGGGGTCATAACTTGGTAATATGATATCTTTTTGGAATGCATTATACCTCATTGGAATATAGCTACAGGCCTGTTACGTGTTAGGATATTCTGACACATAGGAATTAGTTAAGTATAACTTGGTCTAGTGTAGAGTTAGGTAAAGTGTGTTTATTTACTATGTAAATTTGTAACTTATAATCCGACGGTCACGATTTGTAGTGATCTGATGGTTCACTCTCTCCTCGGTATTAACGACACTTGATCCGTGGCTTAACACCCAATTGGTCCATGATCTCTATTTAAAGAGAATGGAGGGTCATTTTTCCGGTAACCATTTATGAGAGAAACATATGTAAACTTTCTTTTTTATATTAATAAATTGCTTGAAGTGACCGCGTTGGCTCAGGTCGTGGATTGTTTCCCTCTTCGAGGGTTTTAACCAGGTGATATATTGGTGTATTGATTTGTGATATTTTTGTGAGCAATAACCTTTGGTGTTTGATCTAAGGAACCTACCCTGTAAATTCCTACATGGTATAAGAGCCATTTTGAGAGCCGCATGCGTTGCTGATCCAAATCTAAAGCTGGTTTGACTGCATGCGATTGTCGTTTTCCAGATCTATTATTTTTGAACTTTTTCGGGCCTAGAGAACTGCTCCGTTGTGTCTGGAGCATCTGTTACAGTGAGGAACCCCTTTCGTTTCATGTGAAAAGGTCTTCGGTTGCCCAAGTTTTGTGAGTTTAGATCTGGAGGTATAAAGCATCTTTTTTCGCAGTTATATTTGTTAATCGTTCTGTTTATTTCGGTTCCCTCTGTTTATTTCAGTTTATAGTTTTTATTTATTTTCCAGATATATACCCTCTTCTCTGTGTATTCTCTTTGCTCTGCGCTATGTGTGATCTCGGCAAATCAGAAACGGGAAGAAGGGATTTTTTTTGCTACTTATGCTCTTTCACTGTGTCTTTATGCGATGTCGGGAAATCGGAAATAGCGAAAAAAAGGATAGTTTTCGGTAAGGCTAACCGAAAATCTAACATTTTGTCGTAAGGCTTTCATTTGGTTTTTTTTTGTGCACATATTTTGTGTTTTTTTTTTTTGCAGGAAAAAGCATGCACACCGAAGAGTAAAAAATAAAAAATAAAAACCCCTTCCTCCTTTCAAACAATTACAGAATCCTTTTACTAGCTCACTTGGTGTGAAGTTGATTTATGAGAATAGAGATCTTGGGTTCAAGTCTCTTTCTCAAGCATCTTTTTGTAAAAACCTTTTTGTTAAAGGGGGGGAAATTTTTTTTTAAAGTAGAATTTCATCATCAAATTTCAAATTGTTCCTGTAACTATTCAACATCTACAACTCTTTTTTTCAAAAAGGCATAACTTCTTCATCCAGAAGTCACATTTCGAGCCGTTTTTTTTTAATCAACCTAATTTTTCGAGAGCTTTCCATTGGAGGAATTACTTTCAGCCCTTTTCAGCTTCAGTTAAAAAAAATGGAAAGTGCATGTCCGGTTGTTCTTAACAGTACCAATTATTTCCAATGGCTACCTCACATGGTAGATTTACTTAGAAGTAAAGGGCTTTATAGAATAGCCACGGGACAAGAAACTAAACCTACCGATGGAGATAAAGCCGCTAAATGGGAAAATAAACAAGATCAAGCATGAGGGTTGATAGGAATGTCCATTGCTCAAGATATTTGATTTCATATCCTTGAAATTGACACCCCTGATGCAGCCCTGAAAAAGCTCAATACTTTTTTGGTATTCAAAATGAAATCAGGGCCCACCATCTTGAAAATGAGTTTCTTACTTTGGACCCCAATAATTTCTCCTCTATTGAAGATTTTTTGTCTAAATTCAAGACCCTTAAACTTATTTTAGAAGGCTGTAAGGTCAAAAAGGAAGATGGTAGCCTTATCTATTCCATTCTTGCTAAGCTTGGCCCTGTATACTCTATATTTGTTTCCACCTTCCATTCCACTAGAGAAGCCATAATTTCTCAAGGAACAACCTACAAAAACCCCTCTTTTGATGCCCTTTGTGATTCTTTGATAAGAGAACAAGAAAAACTCTTACACCTTGGTCTTATCACTTCTGGAAACGCTTCTAAGAAATCCTTAGTAGCCCAACAGCAACCATATCAAAAGAATCCCAAGAAGAAGTATCCCAAAAAGTATGGTGCTAAACCAAACAAGGGTCTTAAGAAATTTCAGCCGCAAACTGAAAAAGCACCTCACCAAACTGATAAGGCAACTAAAAACAAAGGGAAGAAAACAGATAGACATTGCAACTTTTGTAATCATGATGGCCATGTAGAGTCCAAATGTTTTAAGAATATGGAAGCCTTGGAAGCAGCAATGAAGAAGAACCACATCAATTTGGAGACCTCTTCAACTTCATCTTCAAGAATGGAACTTTCTTCTTGTGGTTGTCAAGCATCTAGTTATGCATTAAATATATCTTCTTCTTCTCATTCTCATGAGTGGCTCATTGATTCTGGAGCTCCTTACCACATGGCCAAAAATAAAGCCATGTTTTCTTCTTTAAATGATTGTAACACCAAAAATATTTACGTTGGTGATGATATATCTCTTAGTGTTGTAGGATCTGGAACCATTCATCTAGATAATGGCCAGTTTAATTATGTACTATGTGTTCCTACCTTGTCATGCAACCTTCTATCTGTTTATCAGATATCTCATTCAGGTGAAGGGAAAATAGTAGAATTCTCACCTCATGATGTTGTAATCAAGGACCTCAAATATCCTATACATATTTTAGCTACTGCCATTGTTGAAGATTCCACAAGGTTGTATCACTTTGACAACTTTGGGTCATCATGTCTTCCCTCCATTTTTGTTGCTCATAATGATGAAGTGAGAAAACTTTGGCATGAGCGATTTGGTCACTTAAACTATCGCTCTCTTCAAACTCTATGTAAATAAAATATGGTGACAGGACTTCCTATGGTATCTTTCCGAGATGGTGTTTACTCCGGATGTGTACTCGGAAAACATCATTGGGATAGTTTTGACAAATGTGCCTCTTAGCATGCTTCAACCCCTTTGCAGCTTGTGCACAATGACTTATGTGGTCCACTTCCTGTTGTTTCTTTCTCTGGTTTCAAGTACTTCTTAACTTTCATTGATGATTTTTATAGACACACTTGGGTATACTTATTAAAACTCAAGAGTGAAATTTTTAACATGTTCTTGGCCTTAAGGCCTTTGTTGAGAAATAATCTGGACATCAAATTCTTAAGTTAAGATCAGACAATGGAGGAGAATATGCTAACAGAAAATTTATCAACTTTTGCACTGAGCATGAGATTCAATTGCAACATACTGTTCCATATACTCCACAAAAAAATGGTGTAGCTGAAAGGAAGAATCGCCCCTTAAAAGAAATGGCTAATTGTATGCTTGAATCTAAAGGACTTAGTCTCAATTTTTGGGCAGAAGAAATTAACTGTGCAAATTACATATTAAATCGCACTCCTACTAAGGTTTTAAGAAATGTAACTCCAGAAGAAGCCTAGAGCTCAATCAAACCAGATGTAAGTCACTTTCATGCTTTTGGAAGTGATGCTTGGGCCCATATTCCAAATGCGAAACATAAACCCTTAGAACCTAAGAGTGAAAAATGCATTTTTGTTGGATATTCTGAAGATGTCAAAGGATATAGACTTCTTCAACCAAAATCGAAAAATATAATCATTAGAAGAGATGTAAAATTTGATGAAAATATATCGGCCTGCGAGCCTAGTTCGACGGGTGTGCCACATTTGGCATGTGAGCCTGACTCGACATATGTGACACCTCTCTCTATCTCTTCTATTTTTGATAGAATTCCTTCTATTTCAAATGATGATAGCGAGGATGAAAATCCTCCTCCACCTCTTGAATATATTCCTTCAGCTCCACAGCTTCCAAGATGGGTCCGATCTACTCGGGATGCAGCAGGTTCTCTTGCAGGTGACCCTGCAGATCGACGACGTACACGTTCTCAGTTCGAAAGAGCATCTTCCTTATTGGCTCAAGTTCCAAAAAATTCTGATCCAGACACCTTTGAAGAAGATTTCAATCATCCAGATTAGGATGAGGCTATGAATGAAGAATATCGTTCCTTATTGGCAAACGACACTTGGGATCTTGTTCCTCTTCCAAAAGGAAGAAAACTTGTCAGATGCAGATGGGTTTACAAAAAAAAGTTTGGACCAGATGGAAAAGTGGATAGACATAAAGCTCGTCTTGTTGCTAAATTATTTTCACAAGTTGAAGGAATTGACTATACTGAAACCTTCTCCCATGTTGCCAAAATGAATTCTATCCGCCTTGTTTTTTCCCTTGCTACTTCCTTTAAATGAGAAGTCCATCAGATGGATGTTAAATCCACCTTTTTACATGGAGATTTGCATGAAGAAATATACATGGAACAACTCCCTGGCTTTATCCAAAACGACTCTAGCCTTGTTTGTCGCCTTAGGAAGTATCTATATGGTCTCAAACAAGCTCCTCGGGCTTGGTATTCCAAAATGGATATATTTCTATTAGATAATAGCTTTCTAGGTGTCATTCTAACTACACTGTCTACACCAAGAAAGTGGGTAAGTCCTTCACCATCCTTGTTCTTTATGTTTATGATATTATCCTTACTGGAAGTAATCCCAACCTTATAAACCATTGGAAGTATAGCCTCAAAAAGAAGTTTGAAATGACAGACTTAGGACTCTTGCATTATTTCCTTGGTCTTTAAGCCTTGCAATCCAAAGAAGGTATTACCCTCTCTCAGTCCAAGTATGCCTATGACCTTATACGCCACTTTCACATTGAATACTGTAAGCCAACCCCTTCTCCCTTTCAGTCTAGAGTCAAGCTTTCAGTCACTTGTACTACCCCTGAAGTTGATGCTACCTTATATCGTCAACTTCTTTGTAAACTTATGTATCTAACCCATACCCGTCCTGACCTTTCCTTTATCGTTGGTCTTGTTGCTCGGTTTATGCACCAACCTCATGAAAGTCATTGGAAAGTGGCTAAAAGAATACTTTGATATATTCGACGTATAGTTCAGTTTGGGATTCATTACAGTGCAGGATCATCTCCATTATTGATTGGTTTCATTGATTCTGATTGGGCTAGTGATCCTGATGATCGAAAGTCTACTGCAAGATATGTATTCACTATTGGTTTAGGACCTATTACTTGGTCTTGTAAGAAACAAAGTGACATCTCTCTTTCTTCAGCTAAAGAAAAGAATTGTGGTGTCATTGAAGCCAACAAGGAAGCCATGTGGCTTCGTCAGATCCTTTCTGAATTTGGTCTTCATCAACATCATCCAACTACACTTTGGTGTGATAACCAAAGTTCCATTCAGCTATGCAAAGATCCAGTTTAGCATCAATGTATGAAAGACATTGAGCTTCATATACACTTCATCATAAATCTCATTCATGATTGTGTTCTTGAAGTACAGTATTGTTCAACCAATGATCAATTTGTCGATATCTTTACAAAGGCTCTCACAGAAGCAAAGTTTACCAAACTTTGATCCATGCTTGGAGTTCAAGAAAGTTATCATTTAGGGGGGATAGGCTCTAATTCCTCCTTCCTTGTCCTATTGTGTCACCTTTGTAAATCCTTCAATCCTATCCCAAGTTGTTTTTAGGGGGGGATGTTAGGATATTTCGACACATAGGAAATAGGCTCCTTTTGTGTCACCTTTGTAAATCCTTCAATCATATCCCAAGTTATTCTTAAGGGGGGATGTTAGGATATTCCGACACATAGGAAATAGTTAAGTATAACTTGGTCTAGTGTAGAGTTAGGTAAATTGTGTTTCTTTACTATGTACATTTGTAACTTATAATCCGACGGTCACGATTTGTAGTGATCCGACGGTTCACTCTCTGCTCAGTATTAACGACACTTGATCTGTGGCTTAACACCCGATTGGCTCATGATCTTGATTTAAAGAGCATGGAGGGTCATTTTTCTAGTAACCGTTTATGAGAGAAACATATGTAAACTTTCTTTTTTATATTAATAAATTGCCTGAAGTGGCCGCGTTGGCTCAGGTCGTGGATTGTTTCCCTCTTCGAGGGTTTTAACCACGTGATATACTGGTGTACTGATTTGTGAGTTTTTTGTGAGCGATGACCTTTGGTGTTTGATCTAAGGAACCTAAACTGTAAATTCCTATACTACAGACTTCAAAAAAACGTTGTTTAGGGGGTAAAAAAACTCTGGAAGTACAAGACCCGAATAACTGCTAAAAATAGTAAATGTTGTTAATCAAGGAAACTGATGAAACCGACTAGAGGTCTAGGTAGAATAGGAGAGTGGCCAGCAATATCCACCTGGATCAGTAACATTGATTGTTTCTAAGGTTTGACAAGGAGTATTCAGCTAGGGTTTGTGGAATTTTTTTTTTTTTTGAGAAGTTGAGTCCTTTTAAGTCAACACCTAATAAGTAAGTCTTGTGATATGTTATATTAATGGTCTTGTTGAAGAGTCAATCTATCATTATTATATGACCTTGCTACGAAATTGTGAGTTGGGGAAATATATTGAGTCAAAGTCCTACAATTAAAAATATTTATGTACATTTCATTATTCAGCTAAAACATGGATGAAAGCTTCATAAACTCCCCTAATAAACTTTCTGAAAGAATCAAAAGAACCCTTTCCAATGGAATACTTTCTATGCTTTAGCAAGAGAATCAACAGAAGGAACATGAATCAGGATAAAAAATCTATGCACTTGGGAAAATTCTGATATTCATGGGGTTTACAGTAAAATCGCTTCTTAAAATAGAATAATTTACTTCACTCCTCTCCAAGGTGCATCAGTTATATGGGAAGAGCTTGATTTGGGCTCTAACCATCCATGCTTGCCTTAATATAGCACAAGTATTTGGAGCACCCTTGTATAGGAGTCAAACTTCCATTTTCCCCTTGTCTTTGTAGTATCATGATGTTGACCACACCTATACCTCCTTATAGTGATGACATAATGAGGATAATATTCAAATTGATAATAGAGACTTTTTAGGATTTGGATAGAAGTGAGGGTCCTACCTTTGGGAAGAGGATAGATATTCTATAATTCATGGCCTTGGTTAGATCTTATAACCTCATGTTTGAGCTGGGGTGTGATGATTTGGTCCTGCAGATGTTCCAACACTTCTTCAACATTAGGAAACATCATCCTGACATTGATCAGAATCTGGATTAGGGGAAAAAAATTTCCAAAAATTCAAAGTGCTTATAATTTCACCAAACCATAATGACAGTAACCGACTCATCGCCAGGAATCCAACGCAACTTTTTTTGTCCAAAACCGAGTTCCAATGGATAAGTTATAGCCTGCTGACCGCCATTCAGAACATGCATTTTTTTATTTTTTAAATTGCAGAATAGGTACAGGTTGATGACATGGAATCCCAGCTAGCATGCAGGGAATATTCTTCAGTTTTTTCCCAATGGGACTGTGACAAGTTTCATCGCAGGATTCACCAGTTTCGTTTGAGAAGGTGAAATTTCCCAATGACCTCCTAAGGTTGAATTCAAATTTTTTTTTTATGTGGGAGGACAACCCAACTAGGGACCACCACATGTCCCCCCTGGTGGACCCCCTCTCCAAGGTTAAGTTCAAATTTCATTTTATATGCTAAGGTTCAAATTTCATATGGTGGAAATTTTATTAAACATGTGGTTAGTAACCTAAGGTCTGAATCATATATCATATATGGTGGGAAATTTAATTATTGGTGGTGCACATTATGTATCCTAAGGTTTATTATATGGTGGCAAAGATCTGCTTTATTTCACATATATCTATATTCTAACCATATTCTGAGGCACATTTTAATTAAAACTTTGGATATACAATGGTATGGCGTGTTTTATAAGGTTCTATGGCGCGTATTTGTAATGGGAAAAATATATATGACAAGGAGCGGAGGTCAGGGTTGAACCCTTGACATCCCTCTACATAACCCCACACCCTAACACTGGGCCGCAGGTAGTACTTGTTATATGATGGCCACCAAACTATATTTGAATTGTATTTCGGATCAGACGATGGGAATGGAGGGGGCCATCCCATCTCCCATGAAATCGCATCAGTTATCCCACTCCTAGCACCCAAGTTAATTGTGCTTAGTGTGCCCATTATCCACATTAATCCACCATTAAGTTAATTAAGGTTGAAGTTTAATTCGACGATATTTTCGGCAGAATCTCCAAATTCGGAGCGGCCTCCAACTTTGGCAGAGCTATCTGGAGTCCTCTCCAGTTTTAGAGGCAGTTTACTAGGAAAATTTGAATGAGGCCTATATAGAGAACAATTTTCAACCAATTTTGGCTCAGGAAGAGTGATTCCTAGCAGATTGGCATGATCTGAATCCATCGGAACAGCTTGCAGAGGAAGAGGATCAACTCTACAAATGTTTTTGTCACCTCGAAGAATTTTGAAGCCTAGGGTCACCAGGAGGGAAGACCATGCCCAGATCAGCTGAAGACCAATCTTGGCTCAAGAAGAGTCATTTTTAGATGTATTTGATGCTCCAAAAATAGTAGTATAGTTTGTAGAGGAGTTGGAGCACTTTTGAGAGTTTTTTTGTCACTTTGGAGATTAAACAAGCCCATGGCCACCAGGATGGGAGGTCAAGCCTAGATCTGCTGCAAACCAAATTCAGAGATTGAATAGTCATTTTTGGGGTTTTTTGGTGCTCTTAAGCCAATGGAACAGGTTGCAAATCCATTGGAGCACTACAGGTGCATTTAATCATACATTTGACTCTTAATACCAAGAGGGCCTATCTATTTGAAGCAGGTCCATGCAGATGTAGCCCAGGAGGCGTGAACTCCATTACCATCCTTTGTGTAATGTGATTGTTGTCTATTATTTATCTACATTTTATTTGTTTTATATGAGTTTTTAACAGCTAATTAACTCATAATTTGATCATCAAATACACATAAAACTTGACACATAAATCCCTTCACAATTGGTTAACTTGAGACGATCCTAAACACACACTTTTAACACTGATGAGGGAGCTAGCATAGCAATAACTAGTTTTCCCATATTCAGATCAGACATAGTCATAACGCACATGAAGTCCATTTTTTCCTCATGTATGGGAGGCCATGATGTCATTTTCCGGAGGTTTCAGTTTAGATTTTTGTCTATTTGGAGGAGATAACAATTGGTCTCACCTATTTCTTATGAACTAGTGGAAAGGTTGGTTAAGAAAAACATTGGTCTATTTAGGAGACAATTGACCCACTAAGAGTTGCATAGGATTGGTGGCAACCAATCGTGCAACAAGAATGGGCTAAGGAGGAAGGGTTTTTGATTCATTTTCAAGGAACCTTGGGGACCTTACCACTCATGCTTGAGTGACACCAAGGAGGTGGCAAGGGTGGAGCAGGAGGATATTCTTTCTGACTTTCAGAATGAGGATTCTTATTTGTATGAGTCCATGGGTTCATATGAGTATGCCTTCAAGGCTCATGAGTAGTCATGTTTAGTTGTTGATAACAGACCAAATTTATATTCTAGTATTTATGGGGAGCAGTCATTGGATCCTATGGGAGACGTTCAGGGTGATGAGTGACTAGTGATGATTCAACATGAGTAGCATATGGTAGAGCATGAATCGATTAAGGATAATGATATGAATAGTATGCATGATGAGCCTTTTGAGGAGAGCTAGTTGGAGGTTCATGTTAATCAAGTGCAGGTGATGACCATGATGACAGACATGGTGTAGAAGGGAGAATTCAAGCTCGAGTAGATCTCTACTGATTTGAAGATTTCTAATATTCTTACAAAGCCTCTTTCTAGAGGGAAGTTTGTGTACTTTCTGGACAAGATTGGGCTCATGGAGAACACATATCTCATTGAGAGAGAGAGATATTATGATACATCATTATGAATGGACATTCTCCCCATGTCTTCATGAACTTGGTTGGAGAATGGTTTGAGATTATCCCTGTGTCATTATGACCTTGGCTGGAGAAGTTCTCCCTATTTCATTATGACCTTGGTTGGAGAATGGTTTGAAAAATGAGATAGTAACATGGACTGACATTCTTCCTACGTCATGTATTTTTACTTGACTAGGGAGGTTATCCCTGTGTCAAGTACATAGGCCTAATAGGAAGAATGGTATGATGGACTGAAATTCTCCTTGTGGCAAGTAATTTGACTTGGTTAGGGAGGTTATTCTTGTGTTAAGTACTTTGACCTAATTAGGGATAATGGTCTAGATATGAAATACTTTGTGTGTTAGTTGACCATTCGATGGAGTATGGTCCTATAGGTTTTATCCTCCCATCATCGTGCTCTGATCTCTTTATAGAGTGAGCTTGTTTATCATTGATGAGGCCTTCGGTATTTCACCTAGACTATGTATATAGTTTTCTAACGATGAACCATGATGGTGTTTATGTTGGTGATTATAATATTGATTATGATGTTTATCTTAATCTGGTTCCTTCCATATATAAAATTTCATCTTGAGAACATCGTGATAAGTCATTATGAATATCTCCCTAGTAAAGAGGGATTGTTGAATTTTGTAACTATGGTCGGTCTTCATAATAAAAATTATTTATTATTGATGTAATTGATTTAAAGTTATTATTATTTGTCAAGCATGTTCTTCATGGTCATTTTTTTTAAAAGAAAAATTATAAAAGGCATGTTCTCCATGACCTTTGCAACATAAAATTTTGAACTTTCAATTTGTATTTTGCCTCCACAATTGACCAAGTAGGTCCTCCAAGCCATCACGTCGACTTTCCCAAAGAGACACCCGTTCATATCAGTTGAAGGCTATAAGTACCCCATTCGACCACCTTCCAAGATCACTTCGGAATTTGATTATATATTTGTTCTAAGTGAAGAAGATAAGAAGTATAAATGTTGAAAACAAAAGGAAGAAATGCACTTTATCTACCCTCGCTCTAGTAGAAAAAGGAGGTTGAGTTCTATACGATTTTCTATGGAATAATTTGTGTGGTATAGTGTGAAATCTGAGGATGAGTTGCAGGTTGAATTTCGACCCTCTTATGGACCTGGAGCACACCTTGTTGAAGAGATCTTGTGGACAAATTTGAGGACAGTTGTTGTTGGGCCGCTAAATTGTCATTCTTATTACCATTTCTTAACATATATTTCATCCATTCCTACCATTATTTTATCACATTATTTCTCATAATTTATCATTTAATCCCATTTTATAATTATTTATGCTCTTATGGATAAGTGATATTTATTCTCCTTTATTTTTAATAAATTGAATATTATTATGAAGTATTTTGTAAATGATGGCTTATTTAATGAATTTTTTATAACTCACGATTTTAGCCTCCAAGATCTCTTTCAAATTGCAAATCTGATCTTCAGTTCAGAATTAAATATTCCAACTCAAAAATTTGTTGTAATAACAAGTGACAGTTTTTCGTTGGACATTTCGGGAAAACGAATAAGAATATTAAAAATCTAAGACATGGGTTTTGTGTGGAACGGACCAAATTAGTTTGCTAATGACAAATTTTCCAAAATTCGGTCTTCATTGGGAGAAACACAAGGTTCTTCGAAGGACATATTCGCAGATTTTCTGTTGTGGTCGTTTTCCAAATTTCCTCAATTGTAATAATCAGATTCGATTTGTTACAGCTCAATCATGGTGGAAATATCTCTTAGATTTTGTAATCAATTGATTGGAAATTTCCATTTTTTATCTTGTATATTTAAAGGACACAAATCAGAGGGGAGGATCATCTTGACTCTGTAACTTTCAATCATCATAATAAAGAAATATTATGTTGTTGTTACATGCGTTATCTGATTTAGTTTTCGTTAAATTATTTATCTACCTGCACCCTGCTAGGGAGGAAGGGCCCTCCTCTTTAGCAAGGATTGCAGCAGTTAAGGTAGATGTGTATATATTTATTTCTTATTTTGTTTATGTTTCAGTTGAATGTTGTTGCTGCTATTTCAGCTGTGAATAGATCTGCTTCAATTCCAATGTTTTATATGTTGTTACACATATGATATCAAAGATACCAGCTGGGTAATTTATATGTGGTGCGCTAGGACATATTAATTGAGGTGTGATTACAGTCTTGTAGATCATTTTGTTTCCACATGAGTGATTTCCTTCTAGCATTTACTTCAGCAACGATTTCTTTTCTTTGAAATTTCTTCTGGTTGGGTGTATCGGCACAGACAGTGCAGTTGTCATTGAAATAAAAGACGTCCCTGGATTTATAATTTATGTGTATTGTTTTATTCATTTAATAGTGATTAATACAGCCCAACATTTTGGCGTCGTTGCCGGGGATCGAACCCGGGTCACCCGTGTGACAGGCAGGAATACTTACCATTTTGGAGGGTTGGCTTGGATCTTTTTGGATGGTCATCTTGCTTCTATGTCGGTTATTTTATCTATGAATTTTATGTCTCTTGTTTAATTCATTCTATAAGGAAGGATTGTTTGGATTTTCCCCCGTGTGTGTTTTCCCAAGCTAAACTCTTGTGTTTTTTGTGTGGTTATCTCTTCATAATCCTAATATCATAGATTGTTTATGTATTTTGTATAATTCTTAATGATGGAATAATGATTATGTTGTAGCCGCTACAACACCACCCAAAATTTTGGGTATATTCAAAATTTCGGGTCCCCCTCTGCTCGCTCGACCCATTAAGTTTTCAACTCAGCCTTCAATCGGTAATATCCCCATGACCTATTTCTGCCCAGCCCTCTCACCTCACCCACTTGTCATGATGTCTCTCGACTGCGCTAGGGTATATAAGTTTTAATCTGGTTTCTGAACTTAGGGATGCTCAAGCAATTGAAATAAGTTACAATATCTTAGGTTGGATATTTCAATGTTGCTGCTCCTCAAATGAGCTATTTTTCCTAGTCACTTGTTTTTCTCATTATTACCAAGAGCTAACTCATTCTCATATTATTCCTTTCAGGAAATTGGTCAAAGTTGCTATCAGTATACATCGAACAATGTATCTTTTTCATTAAGATTCCATTGGCACGACACTATTAAAATACTCTACAAGATGAGGTTCCAACCGTCCATCTGGAAGCTATTGGTTTGCAAGACGAGCCAGGGTTTTCCCAGCAAGAAAGGGGACCCTTTCAAAGCAAGGTGGATCCTCACGAATCCCCAAGAGCCTCACTTTAAGCTCAAAGGCACCTAGTCACTTGCACAGGACTGATATGCAGAAAAAGGCATCTTGCTATGAAAACCGGAGATCACCGAAAGAGGAATGCAGAAGGGATAAAACTCAAGGTCACAGGTCGTAGGTCACAGATGATTCAAGGTCACAGGTCGCAAATAAACCTATGTCACAGGTTGAAGATTACTCCAATTCGCACGTCACAAAAGTCGCAAAGTCACAAGGTCACAAAGTCATAAATTCGCATAGGTCATAAAGTCACAAAGTTCGAAAAGTGCAAGGTCGCAAGGTCACAAGGTCAAAAAATCGCATAGGATGCAAGGTCGCAAAATCACATAGGTCGCAACGTCGCAAAGTCGCATAGGTCGTGAGGTCGCAAGGTCGCAAAGTCGCATAGGTCGCAACATCGCAAAGTCGCAAAGTCACATAGCTCGCAAGGTCGCAAAGTCACAAAGTTTGCAAATTGCAAGGTCGCAAGGTCGCAGAGTCGCATAGGTCGCAAGGTCCCAAAATCACATAGGTCGCAACGTTGCAAAGTCACATAGTTTGCAAAGTCGCATAGGTAGCGAGGTCGCAAGGTCGCAAGGTCGCAAAGTCGCATAGGTCGCAAAGTCACATAGGTCGCAAGGTCGCAAAGTCACAAAGTTGCAAAGCTGCATAGGTCACAAAGTCGCAAAGTCGCATAGGTCGCAAGGTCGCAAAGTTCGCAAAGTTACAAGCTCGCAAGGTTGCAAAGTCGCATAGTTCGCAAATTCGCATAGGTCACAAAGTTGCAAGGCCGCAAGGTCGCAAAGTCACATAGGTCACAAAGTCATAAATTTTCATTGTTCGCAAAGTCGCAAGGTCGCATAGGTCGCAAAGTTGCAAGGTCACAAAGTCGCATTGTTCGCAAAGTTGCATAGGTCACAAGGTCGCGAGGTTGCAAAGTCACAAAGTCACAAAGTCACATAGGTCGTAGAGTTGCAAAGTTCGCAAAGTTGCAAGGTCACGAGGTTGCAAAGTCACATAGTTCGCAAAGTCACATAGGTCGTAAGGTCGCAAATTTGCATAGGTCGCAAGGTCACAAAGTCGCATTATTCGCAAAGTCACATAGGTCGCAAAGTCACAAAGTCGCATTGTTTGCAAAGTCACATAGGTCGCAAAGTCGCAAGGTCGCAAAGTCGCATAGGTCGTAGCCCAGTTGCAAAGTCACATAGGTCGCAAAGTCGCAAGGTCGCAAAGTCGCATAGGTCCCAAAGTCGCAAGGTCACAAGCCGCAAGGTCGCAAAGTCACATAGGTCGCAAAGTCACAAAGTCACATTGTTCGCAAAGTCGCAAGATCGCATAAGTCGCAAAGTTGCAAGTTCGCAAAGTCGCATAGTTCGCAAAGTCGCATAGGTCACAAGGTCGTGAGGTCGCAAGGTCGCAAAGTCGCAAGGTTGCAAATTTGCAAAGTCGCATAGGTCGCAAAGTCTCAAGGTTGCAAATTCGCAAGGTTGCAAGGTCGCAAGGTCGCAACTTCCCCTTAGTCACAAGTAATCCCAAGATTTGGGGAAGACCAAAGGTCACGGGAAACCCAAGAGCCACCTTGGCCTATATGTACATCTTCTAGCGATTTTGTAAGGGACTTTTTTTTGGGTTGTGGACTTTTGAGAGAGACACATTTCTTTTTATTGAATGGATGCCTCTTGATGAATACAAAGAAGTGTTATTGGATCTCAATATTGAGTCCGATGGAAGTATCCTGTGTGGTTATGCTATGAATATGGTCTCTTCGAATGAATGAATGCTTCTTTCAAATATTGATGCACATTTCTACTCATGTATTCCCTTGTGTTATGAGCTTCCTTGCAACACGTGGATGATATATGATGTTCTAACTTAAATAAATGTCGGTGAACTGCTTTGTCAATATTTTCTTTAAATCTTTATTGGGATGTGCATAGTTGATAAATGAAACACTTAACCATTGTGAAATTTTTCTTGTTTGTTAAGTGAATCTTGTAATAAGTATGATCTTGGTAAAGTTTTGCTAACAATGATGGATTGTAGATTTCTGTGGTGTAGATTTTTAGGATCACAGCTCGGAATCTCCACAGTTCTCATTTTTGCTAACAATGCTTTTCATAAGTTTCATGATTTAAATTCCACTTTGCTATTCATGGTATTATGTTTCACAGGGCATTCATTAACCACTGACTTGTATTTGTTCAACATCTGTGCATTCTCCATCTCAATGAGTCCCCTCTCTATCCGCAAAACATCTTCACCAATTTAATGGCAACCAGGCCTACATACCAGATGGGATCCCCAAACCAAACGGTGTAGAGTTTAATTTGGATTCTGCACCAGGGAGATCCCCTTACTGTTGGCGAGACATTTTCAACTGTCAACATATTAATAAATAAGAATGTGGAAAATTCAAAAGCATTATAAGTCACTATTTGTATAGAAGTGATCAGAATCTGGATCATGTCAAAAATTAAAGTGCTCAGAATTGCACCAAACTAGAACGAAAACGATCAGCTCGTCGCAAGGAATCCAACGCAACTCGTTTCGTTGAAAACAAAGTTCGGATGAAGGATTTATGGTCTGCTAATCGTCATTCAGAACAAGAAAATTATCAAAAAAATATTGCATAACAGGTACAGTTGATGACATGGCAGTCCAGTCAGCATGCAGAGAATCTTCTTCAGTTTTTGTCCAATGAGACTGTGACAAGTGTCACAATTGGATTCGCCAGTTTGGTTTGTGATGGTAAAAATTTCCCAATGTCCTCCAAGGTTGAATGTGGGTTCATTAATTTTTATGTGCTAGAATTACTTTTAATAAAGTGAATATATATATATATATATATATATATGTATGTATTAATTCCACACACTAAATCCCCAATTCCCATTTCAACGAATACATATGATATTACAAAGGTTATATAGTGGGTTAAATTTCAACGTGGGTTGTACATATGGTATTTCAAGTTTGTATATTTAAACCATATTAAAGAGGTCATACATATGGTGGAGGCTTAATTTAATTATCACGGTGGCAAAAAAGCCTAAGTTCGAATCGCATTTATTTAAACGGGGGAGCATATATATATTATATCAAATGGAGTGGTTAACAAAGGTTAATACAGTGGCATATTATCAAAGTTCGAGTGGCGTATCATTAAGGTTCGATCTTAACATAAAGCCAATTCCCATTTCAACGAATACATATGATATTACAAAGGTTGTATAGTGGGTTAAATTTCAATGTGGGTTGTACATATGATATTTCAAGGTTGTACATTTAAACCATATTACAAAGGTTGTACATATGGTGGAGGTTTAATTTAATTATAACGATGGAAACAAACCTAAGTTCGAACTGCATTTATTTAAACGTAGGAGAATATATATATTATATCAAACAGAGCGGTTAACAAAGGTTAATACAGTGGTGTATTATCAAAGTTCGGGTGGCGTATCACTAAGGTTCGGGCTTAACATAAAGCCAATTCCCATTTCAATGAATACATATGATATTACAAAGTTTGTATAGTGGGTTAAATTTCAACGTGGGTTGTACATGTGATATTTCAAGTTTGTACATTTAAACCATATTACAAAGGTTGTACATATGGTGGAGGTTTAATTTAATTATCACGGTTGAAACAAACCTAAGTTTGAACCACATTTATTTAAAACCTAAGTCTGAACCGCATTTATTTAAATGGAGGAGCATATATATATTATATCAAATGGAGCGATTAAAAAAGGTTAATACAGTGGCATATTATCAAAGTTCAGGTGGCGTATCATTAAGGTTCGGGCTTAACATAAATCCGTTGAAAAATATGGTACTAGAGGGGATCGAGTTCGGGGTTTGAAACCGTGACCTCTCCCCAAAGACTACTCTCCACTACCAATGGGCCATGGGCCCAGTTCATTTACAACCCTCGCGTCGAAATAGTTTTTGAATGGGTTGATTGACTCGGACGACAAAAGGATGAGGTCAACCCTCCTCCACGTGACCACACCTTGTGACCATGTTCCAGCACCGTCCACTAATGCGGATTTTAAGTGTGTTTATTCACCTAAATGCAGATTAACACTAATTAATCTAGTTACTAATTGGCGGCAGAATTAGTGGCGGCGCTAAATTCGGAGATTCTACCAAACTTGTCGGAGTTAACTCCAATTTTCCAGATTTAGAGGCGGAATCTAGGGAAAAATTTAATGAGGCATATCTTGGTCAATTTTTGAAAAAAAAATTCTCAAGAATAGTCATTATTAATAGATTGGCATGCTCTGAATCCATTGGAACAACTTGCAGAGGCAAGCTTATCTATAGGTGTTTTTGGTCACTTGAAGAATTTTGAAGCCAAGGGCCACCAGGAGGGAAGGCCATGCCCACATTAGTTGGAGGCCAATTTCAGTGAGTGAATAGTAAATTTTTGATGTATTTGATGCTATGAAAATAGTGGTATATTTTGCAGAGGCGTTGGAGTACATCTGAAGGTGATTTTGTCACTTTGGATATCAAACAAACCCATGGCCACCGAGATTGGAGGTCAAGCCTAGAGGAGCTAGTAACCAAATTCAAAGATTTAATAGTCATTTTTTGGGTTTTCATGTCTTCCGAAGCCAATGGAACAATCAAAAAATCCATTGGATCATCACAGATTCTTGTAATCATACTTTTGACTCATAATATCAAGAGGGCCTATCTAGTTAAAGTAGGTCCATGGAGATGTAGCCCAGGAGGGGTAAACTCCATCATCATCCATTGTGTTATGTGATTGTTATGAGTTATTTTCCTGCATTTAATTTTTTGTTTATGAGTTTTTAAAATCTAATTAACTCATAATTTTATCATCGAAGACACATGAAACTTGATGCTTTAACTCCTTCCCAAATGGTTAATTGAGTCGATTCTTAAACACATTTTTAATATTGATGAGGGAGCTTGCATAGCAATAACAAGTTTTCCCATATTTAGATCAAGAAGACACCATAAAAATCAACATTTATAACACAAACCAATGATACAATATGTAAGGGGATCATTACATACTTGTACCCTTATGTCATGCTAGAAAATAACCCTAGTATAGATAAGTTCTCCAAGGCAAACTACAAATGAGGGAGAAATCACACCAAAGTGTTTATTTTCTACCTGGCCAATACAACCCATGAAAACAAGTCATGACCCCAAATAATGAAATGATCTAGACATAATTGAACAACAATTGTGTGGTGTAGAGTCCTCTAGTCATAATTACCAAACTCAAATAGTTAGCATCGACAACCGTTGAGGTCAGATACATCCTTGGCCCCATTTCATCTACATATTTAGACAATAATAGATCAATTTTCCTGTTGCTCTCATTAAATCGAAAATCCAGAAAAATTGTTTCTCAAGGAAACAATGTACGAGAATCCAACACCCTCACTTGAGGCAAGCTTCCTTTTTTTAATCTTTGAAAGGTAAAAACTCATTCCCAATAAATTATATTGGATTTCCATCCCCCTTCACTAAATATACTTGGGGCGAAATTTGTTTTAGGAGTAAAAACACTAATGTCATAAATTGGGTATTTGGTGAATTAAACTCAACCCCCAAATCTACTTAGGAACCATTTTCACGAGTAACAGTTCAACATTCCCTCCAAACACACAAGGAATGCTTTAGGGTAGTTTTCCTCATTTTGGAATTCCTTTCCTTAGGTTTTTACCACTTTTTGAAGGTAAATACACTATCTTTGATGTAATCAATTGTTTAACCAAGTATACACATTTCCTCTTTTTTAACCAAGTTGAAGCCTTTGAAGTTGTTGATTTATTCTTAAAAATGCCTATAAGCTACATGGATTCTCTAACCTTATCATTAGCAACAAGGATTCCAAGTTCTTATGCTTATGAGATGAAGTTAAAATTAGTAAAGAATACTTTCAATACATTATAAACCTTATTCCCTCTTCAATGAAATGAGCAAACAAGGTAGTTAATCACCATGTAAAACAGTCTATTCAAATATACACATATGATGAACCATATAAAATTCCTTCTTTAAAGTCCAAAAATGAAACCCTTTAGAGAACTTTTCCCTTTCCCCTTTTTTTATATTATAATGTCGTAAATCAAAGGAAAAGGACATTGTGAAATATTATTGAATTCTAATATTAATATGAAATGAAATTACTCAAGAATTATGGGATTTTCAACTAGTGAAAATTTAGTTTTTATTATTACCATATATTTTCTAATCAAATTTGGCATTCACTTTTACTAATTAAAAAAAAAAGGGAAGTGGAACCCTAGCCACCGTGGGTATGGCGGCACTGGTTTACTGCATTGTTTTTCCCCTCTCGCAGGTGTAAGTTCTTATCCGCATTACCACTGACCTATCTTGATATCCGATTGGGGCACATTTATTATACTTCTTTTCTCCTGAACTGTCGACACCGTATCATGAAGGCATAAGTTTAACCTCGACCTTAACTCTCACAACGTTTGGCATTTTTGGCGGTATTAGAGTTGACCTACGGTGGGTTTGGCAGACAGTGGCAGAGTCTGCCTGAAATACGGATATCATTTTTTCTCAGTTTCGACCCTAGACCCCGCACTGTTACTGACGGTTATTGGCTTTTCAGTCTTGAAATGACCATGACTAGTGGAAGAAATATTTTCAGGTGTTTTTCTCATGGAACCTACCGATAATGTGGGAAAATTCGTTATGGAGGAAGAACAATTGGTCTACTCTTCTGATTCTTTGGCACCACACTAGATATGGTCAAATTACCCACATCAGCATCCAGCTGGGGCATAAACGAGTGATTTGTTTGAGATTTTTGAACAATTGGAGGCTTGGTAGTCTGATATGGAGATTGTGGTGTCAGCCTCGAGGTTTTCGAAATTTAGGGTTCCTAACGCGAGCCTTCTAGAACAGTTTAGGAGTCTCAACCCCAACATCTCGACTTCACTGACTTTCTCCATACCTTTCTAGTCGATGCTTCACATCTGGAATCAACAACAGATGACTTACAACCAGGGTGAGGGTTTGATACAAGAGCACTTCTCAGGGGGTCTGGGAGCTGTCAATGAAGGGGTGTTTGGTTTTGAGCAACTCGGCTTGGGAATGGAGGGTTTTTACACACCCAGGACGATATCCTTGGATGTCGAACGTCAGTCATACCCTCTAGAAACTTTGAAGGCCTACCCATTCCGACTCAGCAACCAGAAGAGAAGGCCTTTTCAAATTCGGATGACACCCAACCGGAGGAAGAGGGATCTCCCATAGATAATCTGACTCATATAATTGGTAAGAAGAAGACACGGTGCACCATGAGTCATGAGAAATCAAGGGAGTTGATATTTGGTGTTGGGGTTAATATGCAACAAGCTGAGGAAACATAGCAGACAGTGTTGTTTGGACGCGTCCATAGGCGGAACTATACATCAACCAGCCTCAAGCGATGGACCTCCAAATTTGGGGCAACATCCTCGAACAAATCCTGACCATCCTGACTATGAATAGAGGTTGGTTCACACTGATATTTCCTACCCCTGATATGGCTAGTTGGGTGCTTACTAAATATTGGCATATTGAAATGACGTTGGTTCTCCTTAAGTTTTGGACTCCTCTCTTTGACCCTGATAAGGAGAAGATGGGTGTTGGGCTCATCTGGGTTAGGTTATCGGGTTTGCCACTCCAATTCTAGATGGACGATGTACTCAAATTCATTGGCAAGGACCTTGGCATATACCTATAGCATCACAGATCGTATATGGAAACAGGCAACATATCTATGGCTCGGATTCTTGTTCACCTATGCGAAGACCTGGTCGAAAGCTATGTCCTAAAATACAGAAATATCTCCAGGTTCCAAATCCTAGACTATGAGGGAGTTCCCTTTAGATTCAAATGGTGCCACAAGGTGGGGCATGTATACAAGGATTTCCCCCTCATTGTGGTGGAAAATGTGGCACAATCCAAAACACTGGTTCATGTGGGAACACAAACTAATGAGAGCTACGGGGGACTCACTCAGAGGCTCAAATCAAATTCGGATGCGCGACAGAAGCATGATCCTCGATAGTCATCTTCATTGACAGTGCCCATATCAGTTTAGCAAGCGACTGATCTAGAGGCTCCACTACTACAAGAGGAGGATCTCAGCCCCATCACAGGTACTCTGACCTCTACCTCCTTACCTTTTCATTTTAATATCTAGCATTCGTCTACTTAAACTGTAATTTCTCATGTTACTTGTCCACTTATTATGAGGAATAAGTTGGTCCTTGTATGTTGTCTTGTTGCATCGACTCCCTCCCAACCTTCCATTGCATCTCCTTCCATTCCCTCCGCCGAATTAAACTCCGCTGACTGTCCTGACACCTTTGGTACTAGCTCTTCTTGTCGATACAATCTTAGATCCTCTGTAAAGACCTTAGTCTATAATTCATATGGGTTAGGTGAAGACCCTGCCCATTCTACCCTAAAAGCCACCAGAGGCAGACCATCCTTTCTTTCCAAAGCCATCCATCAGTTCAGGTTTGATGTGGCCTCGGGGAAACAAAACACTATTGATCGGGTTATTAGAGAAAATAAAACCCCAACCAAAGGTTCCCCATGATCTGTCTGTCATTCAATTGTAGAGGGTTGGCGAGCCCAGATAAGAAACTAGATCTCTTCCATTTACTGGAATCAGAAAAGGTGGATATTATCATGCTTCAGGAAACTCTGGGAATTGGTGAGATTGTCCAAAAATTTCTCACTTCGATCTGCCCTTTCTGGACCTTTCACACTCTGGATGTGTGGGGTCGCTCAGGGGGAAGCGCCATTGGATTCAATGATCGGACCATACAAGTTCACATTGTGTGGGGTTCGGTTGGGATTCTAGGGGCTAACATCATTGCCTGTGAGATTGGTACCCCCCTCATAGCTCTTAACATATATGGGCCTTTCCATAATATACCTTCCTTTTGGGACAAGATGTTGCAGTCTCCCATTATGCAGACGGAGCATATCATTATGGGAGGTGATTTAATTTTTCTCTGGGTCATGGGGAATCCTAGGGACCCCATGCTACACCTGATCCTCTGACCAGTTACTTTGAGCAATCTCTGGACAAATAAAAATTGATATACTTAGAGATGGCTAAGAAATTTCCCACATGGCGTAATATAATAATTGGGGAAGCGGCTCTTGCTAGGTGATTAAATTTATTTTTGATCTCCTCAATGTTAGTTTTTTGGATGGACAGTGCTTGTGAGTGGGTGGCTTGGGTGGTTTTTTGGACCACTCTCCCATCTACCTTGAAATAATTGGGGAGAACAAGAAATCCCACTCCCCTTTCAAGTTTAACTCATGTTGGCTCGATGGACCTGAATTCCGACAGATTGTTAAGGCACATTTGGATCACTGCCACTTGCTTCCCAATACCCCACCCACCACAGTTATTGCCAATAATCTGTCGAGCATTAAGGAGAATACTATCAAGTGGGAAAAGGAGAAAAGGACTAGAGATGTGGAAGAACTCGAGAGGATTGAGAAGGAGATCGCTCATATGCTTAATGAAGACGGAAGGGGGCACTCCTCCACTAAGCACAAAGTTGTTCTTACCATTCTGGAAACCAAGAAATTTCAAATTCTTAGACTCAAGGAGGAAGCCTTAAGACTCAAGAGCATAGCCATTTGGCTTGAGGCAGGGGATAATAACACCAAATTTTTCCACCAATGTGCCAAAGGTAGAAAAATAATTAATACCATCTGGGAACTTAATGATCAGCATTGCAGGGTGGTCAAGACTCATCAACAACTATCAGATATGGGTATACGAATTGTATCCCACATCTATAGAGATCCTATTATTGTTAACATTGGTGAAGTGATTAGTATAGCAAGGCATATGCCCCAGTTTGTGGAAGAGGATGATTCGGATTCACTCAACGCCCCTGTCACCCTAGGCGAGATAGAATTCATCCTAAAGTGGTTCAAAAAGGATAAGAGTCATGGGTCGGATGGCTGGCCTATTGAATTCTACCTTTCCTTCTTTGATCTCATTGGAAAGGATTTGTTGTTGGTCATTGAAGATTGCAAAGTTTCGGGAAGAATGTATGATAGCTTCAACTCTACCTTCATTGCCCTCATCCCCAAGGTGGACAAACATATATCCTTTAGTGACTACTGGTCTATCTCTTTGTGCAACTATCTTTACAAAATCATTGCTAATATAATTTATAACTGCATCAAACCTATCTTATCTAGGCATATATCCAAGGAGAAATTTGTCTTTCTACATAATAGTCAAATCCATGAGGCCACTGGCACCGCTCAAGAAGCCCTTCACTCTATCAAACTCAATAACCTAACTCATGCACTATCCTTAAGATTGATTTGGCCAAATATTTTGATTGTACTTGTTGGACCTACCTCCAATTGATTCTCACACACATTGGCTTCCCCCACTCTTTCATTCAATGGATTATGTGTTGTATCACAAACGCCACTTTTAGTCTACTTATCAATGGGGATGCTACACCTTTATTCCATGCTGGTTGGGGGCTTCATCAAGAATTCCCCTTATCCCCTCTCCTCTTCCTACTGATAATGGAGGGCTTCACTATTCTCATTGCCTCTGTCATAAATGAAGGTCAGATCCTGGGAGTCAAAATCACTGACACTATATATCTGACACACTTGCTTTTTGTTGATCATGTGCTCATATTTCTAGATGGCTCCTTGTGCAATTCCATCCAATTTTTGTACTGTTACTGGAATGCTACCCAATCATAGCAAAGCCACCATCATGATTTCAAATTTCACCATCCGAGAGAGGCGACATGCTCTTCACCTATTTCAGTTTAATCACATGCACATTGAAGAGGGTCTAAAATATTTGGGTTTCAAACTCAAGCCCAGTGATTATATAATTATTGATTGGAATTGGCTCATAGAAAAAATTGACCGAAGAATCAACATTTGGCAACAAAAATAGCTCTCAAGAGCGAGTCGACTTGTCTTGAGCAAATATGTGTTGGAGGCGATCCCTGTGTATTGGATGGCGCTTGCCTGGATTCCTAAAGGCGTCACAAAAAAAATACAGAAAATTTACAGACATTTTCTATGGCGGGGAAAGGATGAAGGTCACACCTTCGCTTGGGTGAGATGGGAGAAATTCACCAAGCCAAAACTTTGCGGGGGGCGGGGTGGGGGGGGGGGGGGGGGTTGGGGCCTCAAGGATCTTAATCTTTTCGTAAATTATCTAGCTACCAAAATGGGATGGCAGCTCTTGACCTCCCACAGTATATGGCAGGAATTCGCCTATTATAAATACATTTCTCTTGTTCCTACACTTGAGTGGATCAAAATTTCTCACCGCCCCTGAACCTTCTCATCTATTGTTTGGCACATTGCCATGAAATCTATAGCTCTTATCAGACAGGGTCTTTCTTGGCATATTGGTGTGGGCACACAGGTCTGGCTTGGTTTGGATCCTTGGTCTGGTAGCGGCAAGGGACATTTTCTCCCTCATGACATCAGACACTTCTTAAGCAAGATAGGGATCTCTTGGCTCAGTCAGGTCGCAGACAGGGCCAAATCTGATTGGATTTCACAAGCGTGGAAAACACCACATGACCTGAATATCCCTAAGCACTGGTGGGGGGTTTGGAAAATATATATCTGGGCTCTCAAGACTTCTCATAATAGGATCTCAAATACCGAGGATGAATTGATCTGGGCCATCACCCCCAAAGGTAATTATACTCCCAAAGATTGCTATAATGCCCTCACTAATGAAATTCTACCCCTGGATCAGAGCTGGTGGTGGAAACCTCTATGGAAGTTAAGAGCTCCTCCAAAAACCCGTCTTTTTATGTGGTGTATTCTTACAAATTGTGTGCCAACAAAGGATAATCTGGCTAATATATCCATTCATGGCCCCTCTCGATGTGCACTCTGCAAAGAATAGACTGAAGATATATATCACCTCTTCCTCAATTTCCCTTTGACTTATAATACCTAGTTTCTGGTTACTAAGGAACTTGGTATAAATCGCCCATGCCAGGGGGACACTATCACCATGGCTTGGAAAAACTTGTGGCACTCTTGTACCTCGACCAAGGCCCACAACCTGCCACTCCTGATTTCTTGGGGTCTTTGGCTGTCTTAGAACCATATCATATTCCATAGCACTCCGATCTCTTGGACCTCCATTTACAACTCCATTTTATCCCTCTATCACTCTATCCATGAAGAGGCCAGCACAAAGGTAGAAACGGTTATAGTGCTTGAAGCCATTGACAAAAATCTCACTTTGGATTATTTTGATGGTTGTGGTCGAGGGGGAATTTTGTACCTATCCGGCAATCATTTGTTTAAGATCAAAATGGGTTTGGGCCTAGGAAAAAGCAACTACTCAGAGCTCAACTGTCTCAGACTACTCCTCATCTTTGCCTTAAAGAAAAGATGCAACAAGATACACATATTTGGGGAATATAAGATCATTATTAACTGGTTCAATAATAATGCTACATGTCATGTACACACTCTTAGAAATTTGCTGGATGAAGTACCTTCTCTTAAAAATATTTTTGATATCATTACAGTCATTCACATTTACAGGAAAAGGAATCAGTATGTTGGCCGCTTATCCACAGAAGCCGCACTTAACATGGGGAAAATGGCACATTACAGAATACAAGGGTTCAGATACATATCAGCATTACCATCGGCCTTTCATAGAGGATTTTGGGCCCCTAGCACCTCCTGAATAGACTGTCTGATCAGAGGCCTTATTTTTTCTCTTACCAGTTTTTGCATACAGACTTCTATAGTTTTCGATGATCATATGTCTATTCGGGCATGCACAGTGCTTATTTTGTAAATATTTGTTTTTACTGCCGAACTTTTTTGTTTATAGAACTCTACCATATATTTTTTTATAGCTTCAGATCATGCTTGATGAAAATCTGATGTAGATGCAACATGTAAATTTCCTTACAATTAATGAAAATTACGACTTTTTCCTTGGAAAAAAAAAACAATTAATTACATTTCAATATTTTTAATATATTTTAATGTTATATTTGCATAAATTAAAATTGTAAATTTAGATTTAATATTTTTTAAATAATATTATTTCACATTTATAGTTTCAAATAATTTTATTTATGATTTGTTTTTTAAATTAATCAAATCATATATATGTAATTTTATTTGATATCCCTAATGGGGTGTAATAGTAGATGGAATTGGGACTTTGGCCGATGTGCCCACTACCCCCAAGTATGTAATAAGCATTAAAGAGGTAGAACATGGTCTGCCTTCGCATGCATGAGCATTCATTGTTACAATCAGCTTGTGGTTTATTTATGGGTTTCGATATACGACAAGTTTTAATGCAATGAGTGGAAAGGAGCCGAGGTAAGATCCTTAGTCTCTTGGAGAGATTTTTTTCTGCAATTGGTTTGTGTGAGAATCCTGGTGATATGGGTAGTGATGCTTTTTTTGGTGGGCTAGGAATTCATGTTGTTCTGTGTAAATGGTGTGTGGTTATTTGGGGCATCTAGGAGCCTAGTATCGTTTGTGGCAGGTGGAAGACTCCACTCCAAAGAGCCTATTGGGGTCATTTAATTTTAAGTGTATCACGCTTTCTTAGGTCACATCTCTGCGTCTCAGAGGGTCAAGGTATAAATGTTTTGAGTCCAATTTACTATGTATGAATCTTCTTCTATGGTCCTGGGATATTTTTGGGAGTGCTCATTTAATTTAGCATCAGGATTTTTCTAGGGACCTCATCTCTCAGTTTAATGTGGGGTTTTCAAGTTGTATTTGGAAGGAATTGCGAAGGTCTACCTGTGTTGGTTTATTTTCTTGGAAATTTAAGTGTTGGTTGACATATTTTGGTGTCTGGTTGCACTCTTCTGGGTGTCAAATTATTCTAGTCTTGGTGATGTTCCTTTCATGTTCGATGGTCAAGGGTGAAGGGGCCTTGGTTGAGGAAGACTAATCCTTTACCCTTTTTGGTGGGTCCTTGTTTAAGGATAAGTATTTTTTCCGGTGTTATTGTGACAAGTTTGTCTACTAGTTCCCTAGTATTGTAGAAGTTGGGTCAAGTTCGTTATTGTGTTCTTTTGTAGGTAGAGGAAATCATTACAGTGATAGTAAGTCTCCTCCCTAATACTTTGTGATGTCGCCTAGACAAAGAATGAGGTGTAGAATGGGAGGAGGCAGTAGGGCTCAGTCAGGGAAATCAGGGTCAAGACTCTTTTCCCATGAATCGGTGACCACATATTTCAATGAAGTTATGCTTGATAATGGTAAGGAAATCTGTGAGTTCAGAGCCAAAGAAGGGGAGGAAAGGAAATCCCTTTTGGATTCTGAGCTTCTAGAGGACATGTCAACTTGGGTTCCAGACCCTGGGCACACCAGAGGTAGGAGGACGCAGTATCTAAACTCAGTGGCTCTTCATTGGAAAATGAATACCTTGTTGGGCCTGGTATTGAGGGACAAACAAGTGGAGAAATATACTATATTTTCTCCAATGGAGGATGTCAACATAATGCTCGAGAATCATAGGTTCCGCCTGGAGAGGATTGACTCCCATCCAGCGCATGTGAGAGCCATATTTCCTGTTACTCGGGTGGTGGGGACTTGATGGATCATCCTGCATCCAGTGCGAGGGTTCCAACAAATATCTTGTCTTTCGAAATGACCAGTGAACATGGATGGTGGGTGTGAAATTTGGTGATTTCCTAGTGCTTCTAGTTTTTGTTGTATGCATGGTACTTGTTATCCTTTTTGTCTATAGATTATGGCAACATAGGTTGGTTGTGGCTCTATGTTTTTTCATGATGGCTCTGGCATGCTTTATTGGACTTTGTTTTATTTCCTTTATAACTTTTGTTATATGGTTATGGTCAGATGTGGCACCTATGTGTATTGTGAATGGCTATGGCAGTTATGGGCCTCCTTCGTTGGGTTCTTATTATGTCTTTTCGCTATCTTTGGTGTTGCATTAGGGACGGAGGTGGCTCTTCAGTCACCAATTGTTTATCAATTCTCCAATCTCGATGTTTTTGTCAGATCTTATATGTATTTTTGGGGGGATTTTGTTTTCTTGTTAGTTGTAGTTGATGACCCTCTGTGGGGAATATTGTTTGTATTTATGATTAGAACAGTACAGAAAAAAGATGAGTCATCTCTGGCCTTGATCTCTATCTATTTTGATTATAGGAGTATTCTGATTATGAGAGTCTCTTATATTTCTAGACGTCAATAAAAATATGATGAGATATTTTTTACCCTCTACGATCAAAGTTGATATCCATATAAATTATTTTTTAAATAATATAAAATATCATTTATTTGATAAAAAATATTCATTAAATACACTTTGTTCTATATTTATATATATATAGGAATAATGTTATGTATAAGAGTAATGTTTTGTATAGGAATAATATATTACACCCTAAAATTTAAACAATTCCTTTTATATTCTTGCATGTGGAATCCATATATTTGAAATTGCAATTTCCTTTTTGGTTTTACATGTATAGTGTTTTACTAATATAGGTCTCTTTTAAAAATTTGCAGAAAATAAAATGAAAATTATTAAACACAAAATATTAAATATAAATAATTAAATATCATGTATAATGTTCTCAGTTTTCTATTGGAAGGTAATTTTTATTATATATTAACCAAAGTTGTAGAAAATAAAAATAAAACTATTAAACACAAAATATTAAATATTAGAAATTACATATCATTTTACTTTAAAAAAAATAATCATTTTAATTTTTAAATTTATTAATTTGTAATTTGATTAAATGTTCTCAGTTTTCTATTGGAAGGTAATTTTTATTATATATTAATTAAAGCTGTAGAAAATAAAAATAAAACTATTAAACACAAAATATTAAATATTAGAAATTACATATCATTTTACTTAAAAAAAACAAATAATCATTTTAATTTTTAAATTTATTAATTAGTAATTTGATTAAAAGACAATTTATATTTTAATAAAATATAATATCAATTTAATAAAAAATTAATAAAATGAAAATGTTTTAAAAGTAATAATAAATCAGCTCAATTCAATTAAATGGGTATATTGTAATTTTTTTATTATTATTAGAAATTACAAACAATTTAAAAAAAAAAAAATTAAATAATGATTATTCATATTTCTAACTATGCTATTTTATAACTTCATATTTAAATTGAGTTAATAACCATATAAAAACTTAATACTTGAAATAATCTTTTTAATATTTTTTTTTTATATATGAAAAATCTTCTTATATTCATGTAGGTATGAGTATTATGAAGGGTTTTAATAATATTAAAATATATATATATACAATTTCTAAATTATGGACGATAATTCATATTTGTATTCTCTTATTTTGAATTATTAAGTGTCAAGAGGGATCAAATCTCTCTAAATGTAAATCATTTTTAGAACTTATTTAAAAAATGAGAGTTTTGATTCAAAGTCAATATATCTAAAATTGGTTCATCTTCTGGACATCTTTGTCCTGAAGATGAACCATAGTGGTTGGTTCAAAATATCAACCAGTAAAAAAATTAATTATAAAAAAGAGAGCAGATTGTCATACATATACATAAGAAATTAGTGGCCTCAACCTGCCTAGAGAAACCAGGTTTGTTCGCCACCTTAAGGAGTTAAAAGCCAACCAATATTGAAACAATTTCTTCCTTCTCCAATCTCCTAAATTTCCTATTTGATTTCCTATAGAACTGAAACCACATCCATTTCTTGCAAACTGATCATGACCTTAGCCAAAACACATTTAAGAATCCAATACGTATGGATAGATTGGTGAAAGAGAGATAGCCTCTCTCTTGTATACATGGGGTCTGAGATGAAATCCATGGTGGCCTCTTGTTGTTCAATGTCTTCAATGTCTTCTTCTTTGTGATTGTTTTCTCTCTCCCACCCTTGAATTATGTTTGCGAACCTGAGATGGGTTTCCTATAAAGTAGATATCAAAGATATTCTCCATGAACTCTTATATATATATATATATATATATATATATATAAACACTAAATACAATTTTAAATGGTCCTATCTTTTATGATATTCTAAAAAAGAGAATATCAATGTTTCACACGATGTCCGAAAAAAACAAAGATTTATAATGAAATAATCGCAAATGCAATGTGTAGCCATGCTTTTAACCACCAAACTCGATGCCTCACTTAATCCGCTGACCAGGAGTTTCGTAAGTGCAATCTTCACCTGCCTCTTGACCCTTCTTTGTTCCCTGGGAAGAGGAATCTCTAACAAAAAGTCATATAGTCATATTTTATTTAAGGAAAATCAAGTTATCTGGAATTATCTTGTTAGTGGCCGATAAGAGGGCAGGTTTTCACACCTTTAAGATGTTTCTGGATCTTGAGCAGTTAATCTATTAACTTTCATCTGAGAAAAACTAGCTCTTAGCCAAGCAAAAATAATTTTAAGACATACTCCAACCCCAAAAATATAGTAGTCTATTTATTTTATTGTTTAGAAATGTTTTAGTATATTTTCTACCTTAATTTACCTAAAATTTAGTGAAATTTTATTACAATCACAAATTTAAATTGTAAACTCTCCGCAATTTAAATATCCTAAAATTTTTCCACAATACTAAATCCATATAAAATTATATTAAATTTTTTTATTTTATTTTTTTCAGATAGAAAAAACTCTGGCTTATATTATGTGCCAATTAATATTTAGATGCTTGTAATTGTCATATTTGAAAACAATCATACAGGATTCATCCTCATAATTCAAAACAGATAAATGTCATTCTTTCCGAGGCTATACACATCCATCTGTAGATGAAAATATTCGTCATCCTCATGAGAAACTGCCATACATAGGAAAATCCCGTAGATACCTATATGTTTGCAACATTCTTATCAAAACAGAAATGTTAACTATCATTGATCTGTATTCGATCACATCGAGAACTGTATGTTGTTCATCAAAAAAACAAAATCAGACACAAAAGAGAAGACAGACGTAGGTCAAAAAGAACGATGAAAATGATGGATAAGATGAAAATGAGAACAGGGATCAGATAAAATTGACCGAACCGATAGCGTCATGATCGACAGAGTCCATTAGTTCATAATTCATATCCCAAATGCACCGTTCAATCCCTATTTTGATAGCCTATCTGCTTGTGCATTTTTTTCCCTGAAGATGTGCTGGAAATTTAATTCATCGAAGGAATTCTTTAACAATTTGATGCGCTCCAGCCAAGTAGTCTAATGTCTAGGAGAGAAGTTGGATCCTTTGTTTAGATGTTCGATTAGAACCTTCGAATCCCCAAACACCCAGAGGTTTTCGATGTACAACTGTGACGCAAACCATAGTAGTCCCCACAGTGCAAGAACATCCACCCTCGTGTTAGTCCCAACACCCCCATACTAATAAACCAAGCATCGCACCCGCACCTAGAGTGTTGTGAAGCACCGTCAAAGAAACCAACTAGATATTGAATTTCAACAGGCCTCATGCGCTTTGAAAGGTCTACTGGAGGCCTCTGGGCTATTTTTACCAAGTCCCAATGTTGAAGGATTTGATGAGCAGTCCCCTCGGGACTGCTACTGATCTCATCAAATATCCATCTGTTCTGTTTGGTCCAGATGTACCAATGGAACAAAACCGGAACACTTCTTAGGTTTTGACTTCTCTTAAGGCCCCAATAAATGAAATCAAAAGTGTTCTCCAAACTCGGAATGTCCACTCTGAAAAATTTACAAATTACCTGTAAGACATGTCTAGCAAACGAGAAATTATAAAAAAGATGCAGGTTATCTTCACCCGCATTCATACAAAGCCTGCACACACCAGGCCCGATTTTCCCTTTTCTCATCATGTTGTCCCATGTTAAGTTTTTGTTCATCAATACTAACCACAAAAAAAAAAAATCATTTTTAATTGTGCATTGTTCTCCCAAATCCCCAAGTAAATTATGTGCTCATGCTACTGGGTGTGATTGGAGAAAAATTTCCCATAAATGTCTTCAACAATCAGCATGTCGTTCTTTAGCAGTCCATTCCAGATCACCCTGTCTCCTCCCCGAGTCCACATCAGTCCTCTTCTCCTCAAGTCCAACGTGTATTCGTTCCAATCCTGGACTAAATGTCCCGCAATCTGTAATACCTCCGCTGAAACCCAAGACGGGATACCTCTTACCTGATCTTTAATAATTTGGCTCATATAAAATACTCCCTTCCCATTAAGGTAATCTACAAACTGACTATTAAAAATAAATGGGCCCGATCCACCCCATAGGTTCGACTGTCCAATGAGAATCTTTCCCCCATCCCCAAACTTCCACTTTAGGAAGCATGCAATGCTTGGCCATACTGTTTAAACCCATTCCAAATAGTAGAGGCCCGTTTAGTGTTGTTCCATCCTAACTTCAGAAGATCTTCCAATCCTTTCTCCTTTAAATACTTGTACCTTAAGATCTCACTCCAAATTCCTTCCGTCATTATTCCCCTCCATAGTAATTTCATTAGAAGAACCCTCCCAAAGGATACTAAATCTTTCAGTCCGCATCCTCCATATTACTTAGGCTTCATAATCGAGACCCAACTTGTCAAGTGATACTTCCCCTTCGACTCACTTCCGTTTCATAAGAAATGCATCATGACTCTTCTGATGCCATTCGGGATACTAAATTATATCTATTATTTCCTCTTACATTCTTCACATCTTCATTTTCAAAATATAATTTTAAAAAAGCCACTTCTCGTCTTTTTCTATATTAAATTATATCCATTATGTGCTCCTACATTCTTCACATCTTCATTTTCAAAATATAATTTTGAGAAAGTCACTTCCCATCTTTTTCTATATTAAATTATATCCATTATGTGCTCCTACATTCTTCACATCTTCATTTTCAGAATATAAATTTCCTAAAGTCAGTTCCCATCATTTTCTATAGTTTCATTGTTAGAATATAAATTTTCAAATGTCACGGGCCATTCTCCACACCTGTTCCATAATTATGAACTATGACCTTCGGGTTTTTTTTTTTTTTAATTATTATTGACTTGGGCGTTTCTTCAAATTATTATAAACTTAGTTTTTAAATTAGTAAAAAGAATTATCGATAAGCAATTTTAGCTTTTATTTTATTTAAAATCCTTATAGATAAGCAAGTTCAGCATAAGCACATTCAAGAAGGATTGCAATTTTAAAAATTTGATATAGATATGTCTATTTCAAAATTGTTAAAATAAACAAGTTTTGCTTTTAAATTATTTAATTTTTTTATAAATAAGCAAGCTTAGCATAAAGTATATCTAAGAAAGTTTGAATTTTTATACATTTAAAATAGATGTGTATATTTTAAAAATGTGATAAATTTTTGAGAAATTTTAATAATATATAATAATTAATTTAATTAATAAAATATTATTAACAAACAAATTACGGTAAAGTATAAATCTATATTATAATAGAAATACTTTTATATGAAAAATTGAAATCTACAACTTGTATGAAAATGAAATTTTGAAATACATGAGTGGTTTAGTTTCTCATTATTACTGGAAATTAATATTGATAGGTTGTGTTTAACTAATATTTTTTTGCTAACTTAATTTACATAATTTAAACTTGTAATTTTTATGTAAAAAATATTTTAATAATACAGTCTATTATCAACCATTCCATATTCTATAAACGAGTTTAGAACCATCTATATAATCTACCAAGTTTCTAGAGGGATCAAATCTCTTTTGGCTCTAAAAGAGGTTTGCATGTCAAGAGATTTCATCCCTCTAGGCCCTTGGTAGATAGGAAGTCAAGATGGATATAGGTTGGTTTAATTTCCCCTTTTAAATAGGTTATATTTCACATAAATAGCATGGGTCAAAACCATAAGTCACTTGTATTATTATTATTTTATTTTGGCCAAGTTAAAATGTTTAACTTACTCTTCTTCTTTTTTGTAAATTTCGCACTAGATTCCTAATAAAACCAAAAGTACACCATTTTACAAAATTTCCATCATCAGATCTCACTCCTTAATAGCCATGTGAATATTGTGGATATACAATCCTGGAATACTAGTAAGTTCGCAAGTTGTGAGGCACAAAAGACTGGCTTCTACAGTTAGCGAGTCTAAGTATAAAATCTTCAAAAAATCACTACAAAAACTGTAGAAAATAATTTTAGGCTAGAAGCCTTCGACCCAGTGAACATCAAAGATAGACTAAAAATGACAAAATCAGTAGCAACAAACCAAAACCAAATGTTTCTTTAAGTAGTCCAGCTTAGAAAAACAAGTGGTTGGACTCCTCAATCCAAAATGATAACCGGAGAAGAAGAAATTGAGTTATCTTGAGGGGAGACTTGAGCTAGAGCATTGATGACGCCTAGTCCTTCCTGGTTCTCATTTGATTCAGTGTCTAAATTACAAACTATATAGCGCTCAATGCTATATAGTCTAGCAACAATGTCATCCAAGTTATATATGATATCCCTGAGAATACGTTTGATGTCTTCTTGGCATACAAAAAGCTTGTAGTTGTCCACTTGTTTATCTCTGATGACCACACTGAGTAAGGTCTCTATCTTGCGATGATGAGTGATAAAGTGAATAAAATGAATCCTTCTCTGTCAAAACTTTCCCAGATCTGGGGTCCATTTGAGGTCATTGCCTCCTATTTCAGAGTCTGAGAAATAAGCTTTGTCTCCAAATTCTTTGGCCTCGAGCTGAAGAATTTCCTTACGGACCTCCAGGGGTGCCACATCAAAAAAGTTTTCTACAGACTCCCATTTGAACAACCTCCTATTTTTGGTAGAGGAGGGTCCTGAAGAACCCCCCCTCGACTCGAAGCACGAAGCCTTGGGGCCATAATATTTACGTACCTGCAGGGGAAATGAAAAATACATGCCACACCGAACCCAATGACTAAAATAGACCAGTAGAACAATTGATGATATAGGACCCACACAAATTGCAGCAAAAGTTTGAAATGAGCAGTTTTGACAATGAAAAAAGACATGTTAGTTGAAAAAGTCTTTGGATATCAGACGCCAAACACAAGAACTGGACAAGGGATGGAAATGCCTGCAGGATCGAGATTTTCTAGAGCCATCGATGGAAGGACCGCAACAAGCTCAAAGGAGGGTCTCGGCCCAGAGTTGTTTAAAAAATAACAAATAACATTGACCCACAGACACAATAACCACTGAAAGTTGTAATAGGAGATGGTCTGAGAAGCAGTTGGGTAAGAATGACTTCAAAACTATGAAACTTTCTTATGCAACAAGCTTCACCACTAGGGATAAGGACACTGAGAAAGTAGAATGCAACTTTGTTTGAAGAATTGTGTAGAATAAGACCCGAGACAACCAAAGTCACGACTCTTGTACCACCAAACAACCCTAACCAGACTTAACAGACAACTACTTGACCAGTTGGGTTTGCAATATTTTCTATCAGCTATTAAATTTTTGGCAACGTGAAACCACATAGACGCTGTCTTTGATACAATAGGAAAGAAGTAGAGTATTATACCTTCTGGATATTGCACACCTATAAAAAAAGGTATTCCCTTTCGTGTACTTGTTATAAACTGATCAATGCAAGACAATGTGTTGCATACCATAATTCTTCGCCACCTTGAGCTCCCCACCATGCATATATAAGGCAACTGAGACGTGAAGGCGAGCACATACCAGTCCTGATTTAGACAAATTTAGATTTTGCAACCACAAAGGTTTTCTTGGATCTTGTGAGGCATGATTTTCTCATTAATGAACTTTCCTTCCATGTCAGTTTGTGAGGCAGGGACATCCAATCCATCAAGAGCTAGACAAAATGTTTAACTTACAGTATCTTCTAAAATCTCTACCATACTAAACTTGAGAGCACTTCTTAATATAATTATTTTAAATTATTCTAAAATATATCACTTAATACATCACAAGATATCTTTCTATGACCAAACAAATTTCGAAAACATACAACGTAGTTTCATACCTAATGGAGATATACAAGTTGGAAAATTCATGAATCGAAAAATATCCTTCCAACAAATTTAAGCATCTATCTACGACGTTTGCATCTATATGGCCTTCAAATATGGGAATTTCAAAGTTGACTTGTACCTTAAAGGGAATGGCACCTCCAGAATGGTTGTTGGATAAAGATACGCCACCTTTGGGCAGTCGTTGAAGGATCTGGGAAAAGTTATCCATCGTCATGTTCCTCTATCGCTCGAGGGATTCCTCGAGAAATATTTTGAAAGGATCTTCTGCTCCCTCATCTTTCTTTTCCTCTGCCATGGAAGGTCGTTGGGGTTTGTGAGGCTAGTCTTGAAAAGGTTCAACCAGTTCAAGCCTTAACTCCTTATACCCTGACCTTGTTGGTGACATGAAAATAAAAATAGATAAAGAGCATACCGCTCTGATACCACTGATCCCAACTTATGCGGGAACATAACATAATACATATATAAACATAAACATAGATATGCAGCAAAATAAATGTTCATTTCATCATTATCAAAGAAATGAAATATGCTTATAAGCAGAATAGAAATAAACTAGCTCAAGCAATGGTAGCTTATTTCTTAGAAGAGATGTGTCAGCTACATGCCTATGAACTTTGTTACAATGAGGCTCGGGTTCCTTTTTATTATTAAACAACAAAGGTAAACCATAAACAACAAAAACCCTAACCCAAGAGATGGAATGCCAAGATTTTGTGGGCCATGTTAGGGTTAGTTGGGAAGTCAACTTCCTGGGGTCATAACTTGGTAATGTGATATATTTTTGGAATGTATGATACCTCGTTGTAATACATCTATAGGCCTGCTACGAACCTCAAAAATGTTGTTTAGGGGGTTAAAACAACTCTAGAAGTTCACGACCCGGAAAATATATATATATATATATATATATATATATATATATATAAATAAAATAAATAATAAATAAATAATAAATAAATAAATAAAAATAAATAAATTAATTAAAAATTAAAAAAAATTAAAAAATAAAAATTGAAAAAAATAAATAAATAAAAATAAAAATAAATAAATAATAAATTAAATAAATTAAATTAAATTAAAAAAATAATAAAAATAAATAAAAAATAAAAAATAAAAAAAAAATTGCTAAAAATAGTAAATGTTGTTAATCAAGGAAATTGATGAAATCAATTGGAGGTCTAGGTAGAATAGGAGAGTGGCCGCCAATATCCATCTGGATCAGTAAAATTAATTGTGTCTAAGGTTTTAAAAGGAGTATTCAGCTAGGGTTTGTGGCAAAAAAAAAAAAATTGAGAAGTTGAGTCCTTATAAGTCAGCACCTATCAAGTAAGTCTTGTGATACATTATCTTAATAGTCTTGTTAAAGAGTCAATTTATCATCATTATATGACCTTGTTGCAAAGTTGTGAGTTTGAGTCAAATTCCTACAATTAAACAACTTGATGCATATGTCATTATTCAGCTAAAACATGGATGAAACCTTCATAAACTCCCCTAATAAACTTGCAGCAGGAATCAAAAGAACCCTTTCCAAGGGAATATTTTCTATGCTTCAACAAGAGCAGCCACAGAAGGAACATGATTCATGAAAAAAAAATACATGCACTTGGGAAAATTTTGATATTCATGGGGTTTACAGTAAAATCCCTTCTTAAACTAGAAAAATTTACTTCACTCCTCTCCAAGGTGCATAGGTTAGATGGGAAGAGCTTGATTTGGGCTCTAAAACCATCCATGCTTTCCTTAGTACAAAAAAAGTATTTTGAGCACCCTTGTATAGGATTCAAACTTCCAGTTTCCTCTTGTATTTGTAGTACCATGATGTTGACCACAAATATACCTCCTTACAGTGATGACATAATAAGGAGAATCTTCAAATTGATAGTAGAGACCTTTTAGGATTTGGATAAAAGTGAGGGTCCTACCTTTGGGAAGAGGCTATAGATTCCATAATTCATGGCCTTGGTTAGATCTTATAACCTTGTGTTTGAGCTGGAATGTGACGACCTGATCCTACAAATGTTCCAATGCTTCTTCAACATTAGGAAACATCATCCTGACATATTCATAACACACATGCAGTCCAATTTTTCCTCATGTATGGGAGGCCATGATGTCATTTGCCGGAGGTTTCATTTTATATTGTTGGCTATTTGGAGGAGAGAACAATTGGTCTCACCTATTTCTTATGAACTAGCGGAAAGGGTGGTTAAGAAAAACATTTGTATATTCAGGAGACAATTAACCCACTAGGATTTGCATAGGATCGTGGAGCAAGAATGAGCTGAGGAGGAAGGGTCTTTGATTCGTTTTCAAGGAACCTTGGGGACTTGACCACTCTTGCTTGAGTGACACCAAGGATGTGGCAGGGGTGGAGCTGGAGGAGTTTATTTTTTACTTTCAGGATGAGGATTCTTCTTTGTATGAATCCATGGGTTCATACGAGTATGCCTCTAAGGATCATGAGCAGTCATGTGTAGTTTTTGATAGCAGACCAAATTTATATTCTAGTATTTATGGTGAGAAGTCGGTGGATTCTATGGGAGACGTTCAGGGTGATGAGTGACCAGTGATGATTCAGCATGAGTAGCATATGGTAGAGCATGAATCGGATGAGGAGGATGATATGAACATTATGTGTGATGAGCCTTTTGTGGAGAGCCAGTTGGAGGTTCATGTTAATTAAGTGTAGGTGATGACAATGATTACAGACATTGTGTAGAAGGGAGAAATCAAGCTTGAGTAGATCTCCACTGATGAGAATATTGCTAATATTCTTACAAAGCCTCTTTTTAGAGGGAAATTTGTGTACTTTCTGGACAAGCTTGGGATCATGGAGAACACCTCTATCATTGAGATATATAGAGATGATGAGACATCATTATGAATGGACATTCTCCTTATGTCTTCATGACCTTGGTTGGAGAATGGTTCGAGATTCTCCCTGTGTTATTATGACCTTGGTTGGAGAATGGTTTAACTGATTAGATAGTAACATGGACTGACATTCTTCATGCATCATGTATTTTTACTTGATTAGGGAAGTTATCCCTTTGTCTAATACATAGTCCTAATTAGGAAGAATGGTATGATGGACTAAAATTCTCCTTATGTCAAGTACATGGACTTGATTACAGAGGTTATTCTTGTGTTAAGTACTCTGACCTGATTAGGGAGAATGGTCGGGATATGACATACTTTGTGTGTTAGTTGACCATTGGATGGAGTATGGTCCTATAGGCTATATCCTCCCATCATCGTGCTTTGATCTCTTTCTAGAGTGAGCTTGTTTATCATTGATGAGGCCTTTGGTGTTTCATCTACGCTATGTATATAGTTTTCTAATGGTGAACCGTGATGGTGTTTATGTTGGTGATTATAATATTGATTATGATTCTTATCTTAATCTCGTTCCTTCCTTATAGAATATTTCATCTTGAGAACATCGTGATAAGTCATTATGAATACCTCCCTAGTTAAGAGGGAGTGTTGAATTTTGTAATTGTGGTCAATCTTCGTAATAAAAAGTATTTATCATTGATGTAATTGATTTAAATAAATTATTATTTTTCAAACATGTTCTTCATGCTCATTATTTTCAAAAGAAAAATTATAAAAGGCATGTTATTCATGACCTTTGTAACATAAAAATTTGAACTTTCAATTTGTATTTTTGCCTCCACAATTGACGAAGTAGGTCCTCCAAGACATCACGTTGACTTGCCCAAAGAGACACCCATTCATATCAGTTGAAGGTTATAAGTAGCCCATTCGATCTCCTTCCAAGATTACTTCGGATTATGATTATATCTTTGTTCTAAATGAAGAAGATAAGAAGTATAAATGTTGAAAACAGAAGGAAGAAATACACTTTATCTACCCTCGCTCTAGTAAACAAAGGAGGCTGAGTTCTAGACAAGTTTCTATGGCATAATTTGTGTGGTATGGTGTTAATTTTGAGGATGAGTTGCAGGTCAAATTTCAGCCCTCTTGTAGCCCTGAAGCACACCTTGTTGAAGAGATATTGTGGACAGATTTGAGGACACTTACATGGAATATGTGGAGGGTTGGCTTGCCTCTTGTTGGATGGTCATCTTGCTTCTATATTGGTTAGATTATCTATGAATTTGATGTCTCTTGTTGAATTCATTCTATAAGGAAGGATTGTTGGGCTTTTCCCCCATGTTCATTTTCCCAGGCTAAACTCTTGTGTTCTTTGTGTGGTTGTCTCTTCATGATCCTAATATCATATATTGTTTATGTCTTTTGTATAATTTCTTATTGATGGAATAATGAGTAATAAATCAGAATGTGGAAAAATCAAAATCATTATAAGTCGCTATTTGTATAGAAGACATCATAAAAATCAACATTTATAACACAAACTAATGATACAATAAGTAAGGGGTCATTACATACTTGTACCCTTATGTCATGCTAACAAATAACCCTAGTATAGATAAGTTCTCCAAGGCAAACTACAAATGAGGGAGAAATCACACCAAGCGTTTATTTTCTACCCAGCTAATACAACCCATGAAAACAAGTGATGACCCCAAATAAGGCAATTGGCTAGACATATTTGAACAAAAATTGTGTGGTGTAGATTCCTCTAGTCATATTTACCAAACTCAATAGTTTGCATTGGAAACCATTGAGGTTAGATACATCCTTTGCCTCATCTCATCTACATATTTAGACAACACTAGATCAATTTTCCTATTACTCTCATTAAATCACAAATCCAAAAAAATTATTTCTTAAGACAACCATGTACGAGAATCCAACACCCTCACTTGAGGCAAGCTTCCTTTTATTAATCTTTGAAAGGTAACAACTCATTAACAAGAAATTCTCTTGGATTTCCATCCCCTTCACTAAATAAACTTGGGTTGAAATTGGTTTTAGGAGTAAAAACACTAATGTCATGAATTGGGTATTTGATGAATTAAACTCAACCCCCAAATCTACTTAGGAACCATTTTCATGAGTAATAGTTCAACATTCCCTCCAAACACACAAGGTATGCTCTAGGGTAGTTATCATCATTGTGGAAGTCCTTTCCTTGGGTGTTTACCACTTTTTGAAGGTAAATACATTATCTTTGTTGTAATCAATTGTTTAACCAAGTATACACAATTCCTCTTTTGTAACCAAGTTGAAGCCTTTGAATTTGTTAATTTGTTCTTAAAAATGCCTATAAGCTACATAGATTCTCTAACCTTATCATTAGCAACAAAAATTCCAAGTTCGTATGCTTATGAAATGAAATTCAAATTAGTAAAGAATACTTTCAATACACTACAAACCTTCTTCCATTTTCAATGAAATGAGAAAACAAGGTAGTTAATCACTATGTAAAACGACCTATTCAAATATACACATATGATGAACCTTCTCAAATTCCTTCTTTAAATGCCAAAATTGAAACCCCTTAGAGAACTTTTCCCTTTCCCCTTTGTTTGTATTATAATGTCCTAAATCAAAGGAAAGGGACATTGTGAAATATTATTGGGTTTTAATATTAATATGAAATGAAATTTACTAGAGAATCATGGCATTTTCAACAAGTGAAAATTCAATTTTTATTAATTTTTATTATTACCTTATATTGTATAATCAAATTTGGCATTTAATGTTACTAATTTAAAAAAAAAACAATTAATTACATTTCAATATTTTTAATATATTTTAATGTTACATTTACAAAAATTAAAATTTTAAATTTAGATTTAATATTATTTAAATAATATTATTTCACATTTATAATTTCAAATAATTTTATTTATGATTTGTTTTTTAAATTAATCAAATCATGTATATATAATTTTATTTGATATCCCTAATGGGGTGTAATAGTAGATGGAATTGAGACTTTGGGCGATGTGCCCACTACTCCCAAGTATGTAATAAGCATTAAAGAGGGAGAACATGGCATGCATTCACATGCATTGTTACAATCAATTTGTGGTTTATTTATGGGTTTTAATGGATGACAAGTTTATTTGTAGTGAGCGGAAAGGAGCCGAGGTAAGATCCTTAGCCTCTTGGAGAGATTTTTTGTGCAATTGGTGTGTGTGAGAATCTTGTTGATGTGGGTAGTGATGATTTTTATGGTGGGTTAGGAATTCATGTTGTTCTGTGGTGGTTCTGTGTAAATGGTGTGTGGTTGTTTGGGGCGTCTGGGAAGCCAGGTATCATTTGTGGCAGGTGGAAGACTCCACTCCAAAGAGTATGTTGGGGTCATTGAATTTTAAGTGTATCACGCTTTCTCAGGTCACATCTCTACGTCTCGGAGGGTGAAGGTATAAATGTTTTGAGTCCAATTTACTATGTATGAATCTTCTTCTCTGGTCTTGGGATATTTTTGGGAGTGCCTGTCTAATTTGGCATCGGGATTTGTCTCGGGACCTCTTCTCTCAGTTTAAGGTGGGGTTTGTAAGTCGTATTTGGAAGAAATTGTGAACGTCTACCTGTGTTGGTTTATTTTCTTGGCAATTTAAGTGTTGGTTAACAGATTTTGGTGTCTGGTTGCGCTCTCCTGGGTGTCAAATTATTCTAGTCTTGGTGATGTTCCTTTCATGTTCGATGGTCAAGGGTGAAGGGGCCTTGGTTGAGGAAGACTCATCCTTTACCCTTTCTGGTGGGTCCTTGTTTAAGGCTAAGTATTTTGTCTGGTGTTATTGTGACGAGTTGGTCTACTAGTTCCCTGGTATTGTAGAAGGTGGGTCAAGTTCGTTATTTTGTTCTTTTGCAGGTAGAGGCAATCATTGCAATGACAGTAAGTATCATCCCTAAGACTTTGTAATGCCTCCTAGACAAAGAATGAGGTGTAGAATGGGAGGAGGTGGTAGGGCTCAGTCAGGGAAATCAAGGTCAAGACTCTTTTCCCATGACTCGGTGGCCACATATTTCAATGAAGTTATGTCTGATACTCGTAAGGAAATATGTGAGTTCAGTGTCAAAGAAGGGGAGGAAAGGAAATCCCTTTTGGATTCTGAGCTTCTAGAGGACATGTCAACTTGGGTTCTAGACCCTGGGCACACCAGGGGTAGGAGGAAGCAGTATCTAAACTCGGTAGATTTTCATTGGAAAATGAATACCTTGTTGGGTCTGATATTGAGGGACAAACAAGTGGAGAAATATAATAGACTTTCTTCAGTGGAGGATGTCAACAAGATGCTCAGGAATCAGAGGTTCTACCTGGATAGGATTGACTCCCATCTAGCGCATGTGAGAGCCATATTTCCTGTTACTTGGACGGTGGGGACTTGATGGATCATCCTGCATATAACGCGAGGGTTCCAGCAAATATCTTTTCTTTCGAAATGACTGGTGAACATGGATGGTGGGTGTGCAATTTGGTGATTTCTTAGTGCTTCTAGTTTTCGTTGTATGCATGGTACTTGTTATCCTTTTGGTCTATAGATTATGGCGACATAGCTTGGTTGTGGCTCTGTGATTTTTTGTGATGGCTCTAGCATGCTTTATTGGACTTTTTTTAATTTCCTTTATAACTTCTATTATATGGTTATGGTCAGATGTGGCACCTATTTGTATTGTGAATGGCTATGGCGATTATAGGCCTCCTTCGTTGGGTTCTTATTATGTCTTTTCGTTGTCTTTGGTGTTGAGTTAGGGACAGAGGTGGCTCTTCAATCACCAATTGTTTATCAGTACTCCATTCTCGGTGTTTTTTTTCAGTTCTTATATGTATTTTTTTTTTTTTTGCGAGGGGTGAGGGAGGAGGGGGCGGGGGGTGAGGTGGGGGTTGTTTTCTTGTTATTTGTAGTTGATGACCCTTCGTGGGGAATATTGTTTGTATTTGTGATTAGAACATTAGGGAAAAGAGATGAGTCGTTTATGGCCTTGATCTCTACCTATTTTGATTATAGAAGTATTCTGATTATGAGAGTCTCTTATGTTTCTAGACGTCGGTAAAAATATGATGCTATATTTTTTACCCTCTACAAACAAAGTTGATATCCATACAAACTAATTTTTAAATAATATATAATATCAATTATTTGATAAAAAAATATTCATTAAATACACTTTGTTCTATATAAGAATAATGTTCTGTATAGGAATAATATAGTACACCCTAAAATTTAAACAATTCCTTTTGTATTCTAACATGTGGAATCCATATATTTGAAATTTCAATTTCCAATTTGGTTTTACATTATTGTGTTGTACTAATATGCCCCTCTCTTAAAACATTACAGAAAATAAAATGGAAATTATTAAACACAAAATATTAAATATAAGGAATTAAATATCATGTATAGTGTTTTCCATTTCCTATTTGAAGGTAATTTTTATTATATATCAATAAAAGTTATAAAAAATAAAAATAAAACTATTAAACCTAAAATATTAAATATTAGAAATTTCATTTCATTTTACTAATTATTTTTATTAAGATAAAAAAAGTTAAATAAATCATTTTAAATTTTAAATTTATTAATTAATAATTTGATTAAAAGATAATTTATAGTTTAGTATAAGGGAAATATTGATAAAATATATTGTCATAATAAAAGTAAAATGTTTTAAAAGTAATAATAAAAATAATAAATAAGGACCATTTAATTCAATAGTTATATTGTAATTTTTTTTATTATTAAAAATTTTAACAAAAATAAAAGAAATTTAAATAATGATTATTCATATTTCTAACTATATTATTTTATAATTTCATATTTAAATTTACTTAATAACTATATAAAAACTTAATACTTAAAATAATTTTTTTTATTTTTTATTTTTTTATATATGAAAAACGTCCTACTGATATGCATGTATATGCATGTAGGTATGTGTATTATGAAGAGTTTTAATAATATATATATATATATATATATATATATATATATATATATATATATATATATATATATATAATTTCTAAATTATAGATGATAATTCATATTTGTATTCATCTTATTTTGAATTATGAAGTGTCAAGAGGGATCAAATCTCTCTACATGTAAATCTTTTTTAGAACCTATGAGTTTTGATCCCTTTCAAAGTCAATATATCTAAAATTAAAAGATGAATCTATGTTGGTGTTATCTCATGTCAATATTAGTAGTTTTTTTTATTATAACATTCGAATTAGTGAAAATTATTACATTATTTAATAAAGTAAAACTCATTAAATAATCATAAAAATTATAATTATAATTACAATAATATAAAATAAGATTTCCTTGAATCATAACTTATCATATATTTCAAATTTACAATTATAATAGAGAAAAATAATGTAAATTACTTAGCAAGTCTTCATGATATATATAGTTATATGAGTGATGAGGTATTTTTTTCAAATTCTTCAAGCTCTAAATCTATACATCGAAGGAAGACGATCTCTTAGCCAAACAAAAATAGTTTTAGGACATCCTCCAACCCCAAAAATATCTTAATCTATTTATTTTATTTTTTGAAAATTTTTTGACATTTTTTTTAACTTAATTTACCTAAAATTTAATAAAAATTTATTCATCAAAAATTTAAATATAACTCTCCATAATTTAAATATCCTAAACATTTTCCAGAATACTAAATCCATATAAAATTATATAAAATTATATCCAATTTGATCTCTTACGTCTTCATTTCCAAAATATACTTTTTCGAAAATCAGTTCCCAATCATTTTCTACATTAAATTATATCCATTATGTGTTCTTACATTCTTCACATCTTCATTTTCAAAATATAATTTTCTCAAAGTCAGTTCCCATCATTTTCTATAGTTTCATTGTTAAAATATAATTTTTCAAATGTCACGCTCCATTCTCCACACCTATTCTTATGAACTTCGGGTTTTTTTTTATTATTGACTTAGGCTTTTCTTCAAATTATTATAAACTTAGTTTTTAAATTAGTAAAAAGAATTATCGATAAGCAATTTTAGCTTTTATATGATTTAAAATCCTTATAGATAAGCAAGCTCAGCATAAGCATATTTAAGGAGGCTTGCAATTTTATAAATTTGATATAGATACGTCTATTTGAAAACTGTTAAGACAAACAAGTTTAGTTTTTTAATTATTTAATTTTTTTTATAAATAAGCAAGGTTAGCATATTTAAGAAAGTTAGAATTTTTATACATTTAATATAGATATGTGTATTTAAAATATGTTATAAATTAATGAGAAATTTTAATAATATATAATAATTAAATAGATCACTTTTAATTAATAAAATATGATTAATAAAGAGATTAAGGTACAGTATAAATCTATATTATACTTTTATATCAATAAAAATAAATATGAAAAAATGAAATCTACAATTTTTTATAAATATGAAATTTTGAAATACATGAGTTATTTATTTTTCTTATTATCATTAGAAGTTAATATTGATAGGTTGTGTTTAACTAATCTTTACTATTATAGAGTTTTATGAATATCATTAATAATTTTGTCAAATTTTTGTTATTAATTTCAATTTTCTATTCTTGTTTTGGATGTAAATGTTTTTTTTTTAACTTAATTTACATAGAATTAAACTTATAATTTTCATGTAAAAATTGGTTTAATAATACGCTCTATCATCAACTTTTCCTGCTCTATCATCAACAATTCCACATTCTATAAACCAGTTTAGATTCATCTTATATATGAATCTATCAAGATTCTAGAGGGATCAAATATCTTTTGGCTCTAAAAAAAGTTTGCATGTCAAGAGATTTCATCTCTCTAGGCCCTTGGTAGATATGAAGTTAAGATGGATATAGGTTGGCTTAATTGCCCCCTTTTAAATAGGTTATATTTCACATAAATAGCATGGGTCAAAACCATAGGTCACTTTTATTTTTATTATTATTTTATATTGACCAAGTTAAAATGTTTAACTTACTCTTCCTTCTTTTTTTGTAAATTTCGCAGTGGATTTCTATTAAAATCAAAAGTATACAATTTTACAAAATTTCCATCATCACATCTCAATCCTTATGAGCCATGTGAATACTATGGATCTACGATCATGAAATACTAGCAAGTTTGCAAGTTGTGAGGCACAAAACACTGGCCTCTACAGTTAGACAGTGTAAGTACAAAATCTCCAAACCAAGCACTACAAAAATTGTAGAAAATAATTGTAGGCTAGAAGCCTTTGAACCAGTGAACATGAGAGATAGACATTAAATGAAAAAATCGGCAACAAGAAACCAAAACCATATGTTTCTTTTAGTAGTCGAGCTTAGCAAAACAAGTGGCTCGACTCCTCAATCCAAAATGATAACCAGAGAAGAAGCAGTTGAGTTAGCTTGAGGGGAGACTTGAGCTGGAGCATTGATGACTCCTGGTCCTTCCTGGTTCTCATTTGATTCAGTGTTTGAATTAGAAACTATATAGCGCTTGATGCTAGATAGTCGAGCAACAATGTCATCCAGGTTATATCTGATATCTTTGAAAATATGTTTGATGTCTTCTTGGCATGCAAAAGGCTTATAGTTGTCCACTTGTTTATCTCTCATGACCATACTCAGTAAGGTCTCTATATGGTGATGATGAGTGATAGAGTGAAGAAAATGGATCCTTCTCCGTTGAAACTTTCTCGGATTCGGGGTCCATTTGAGGTCGTTGCCTCCAATTTCAGAGTTTGAGAAATAAGCTATGTCTCCAAATTCTTTGGCGTCAAGCTGAAGAATTTCCTTGGGGTTTCGCATCAAAAAATATTGCTACGGACTCCCAGCCGAATAACCCTCCTATGCCAGAACCCCCCTCCCCCCCCCCCCCTCTCCCTCGAACCATGAAGCCTTGGGGCCATAAAAGCTACATACTTGCAGGAGAAATGAAAAATACATGCCACACCGAACCCAACGACTAAAACAGACCAATAGAACTACCGATGATATAGGACCCACGCATATTGCAACCAAAGTTTGAAATGAGCAATTTTGACAATGAAAAAAGACTTGTTAGAACCAAATTGAAAAAGTCTCAGGATACCAGACGCCACACACAAGAACTAGAAAAGGGAAGGAAATCCTTGCAGGATCGAGATTTTCTGGAGCCACCGATGGAAGGACCACAACAAGTTCAAAGGAGGGTCTTGACCCAAAGTTGTGTAAAAAAAGAACAAAGAACATTGACCCATGAACAAAATAACCACTGAAAGTTGTAATAGGAGATGGCTTGAGAAGCAGTCAGGTAAGAGTGACTTCAAAAGTACGAAACTTTATTGCGCAACAAACTTCACAACTAGAGCTAAGGACACGGAGAAACTAGAGCGTAGGTTTGTTTGAAGAATTTTGTATAATAAAGGCCAGAGACAACCAAAGTCATAACTCTTGTACCACTAAACAACCCTTACTAGACTTAGTAGACAGCTAAATGACCAGATGGGTTTGAAAGATTTTCTATCAGCTATTAAATTTTCGCAATGTGAAATCACAAAGACCTTGAGTTTGATACTCTAGGAAATAAACAGTGTTATACCTCCCCAATACTCGGCACCCATATGAAAAGGTATGCCCTTCCGCATACTACTTATAAATTTATCAATGTAAGATGACGCAATGCATACCACAACTCTTCGCCACCCTGAGCTCCCTACCATGCATATATAAGGCAACTGAGACGTGAAGGCGAGCACATACCAGTCCTGATATAAACAAATGTTCATTTTGTAACCACAAAGATTTGCTTAGACCCTGTGAGGCATGATTTGCTCATTAATGAGCTTTTCTTCCATGTCAAGACATCCAATCCCAATCCATCAAAAACTAGACAAAATGTTTAACTTATATTATATTATAACATCTCTACCATATTAAACTTAAAAACACTTCTAAATATGATAATTTTAAATTATTCTATAATATATCACTTAATAAATCACAACATTTTCTATCACCAAACAAATTTCGAAAACATACAACATAGTTTCAAACCGAGTGGAGAAATACAAGTTGGGTGTCTCTATAAACGTCAAGTCAACTCATGGTCGGTAGCATTTTCGAGATATTGTACCATGGCATAAATTAAACTTTCATTGGGCAACTTTGGAGTTTCAAAAGGTATTTGGAATAAAGGCATAGGTTTCTTGTTAGAACATTTTTCCTTGAAAACAGACTATGAAATTCAATAAAGCCATAGGTTTTGTTGTAAAACCCTTTTGTCTCAGAAAAACTGGAAATATAAATAAAGGTATAAGTTTGCTGGTAAAAAAAAAGATAAATAAAATTACAATAAATTTATTTTACATGCCCATAGTCCTTATCTCTGGTTAGCATGTGCATTTATGAGCGATGACTCAAGCTTGGTAATTAAAACAAAACAAAAAAAGAGTTAAATTAGCATTACAACATACTACTTTTACATAGTCATGCTCCCTATTTCGAGGAGGAATACGAGTCATGACACAACACTGAGGAATATGAGTCATGACTCAAGACTTTTACATGTTTTAAGGAGGAATATGAGTCATGGCTCAAGATTTGTATATAGTCATCTCCCTATTTCTAGTTCTTCTTCTTTGCTTTGTTTATTTTTTTGTCTTTTTTGCAAAGTCGTGTTTATTAGGTCTATTTGAAGAAGGCTCACACCAGTCGGCCTAAATTGTAAAGCCTAATTCTGATGGACCCAAAGAGAATTGAACCCACGCTTCATGACAAATAGCTAAAAACTTGAAAGTAATTCTCATTCTTTTTCTCTATTCAAATTCCCTTCAAATCAACTTCGACAATATAACTAAATTCCACCTGTTGGAAAAAAGCTTTACTATTTGCCAGACTCAATAGCTTCAACAAATTAACTCCATCAAAAAAAATCATTAGTGGCTCTGATCCAATAAAAACTGAAAGAGAATTGAACCCATGCTTCATGACAAATAGCTAAAAAATTGAAAACAATTCTCATTCTTTTTCTCTATTCAAATTCCCTTCAAATCAACTACGACAATATAACTAGATTCCACCTCTTGGAAAAAAGCTTTATTATTTCCCAGACTCAATAGCTTCAACAAATTAACTCCATCAAAAAAAATTATTAGTGGCTCTGATCCAATAAAAATATCCTGTGGTTGGAGAGCATTGTGATTAGAATTGCTAATATCATCCTCTTCATCCCAATTCTCCTTCCTTCACATGGTCATCGAAAAGGGAACAAATTGGCTTATCAACTAGCCAATTTGGGTTGTTCAACAAATGTGGATCTGTATCATTCTTGGAATTCTCTTCTCCTCTTAGAGATGAATGCTAAGTCATTGCCAATCAAAACAGATAAAAATGCTAAGTCATTGCCAATCAAAACAAATCGCAGTGGAGGCATTGTCACATCCTTAATGGTCGAGGGTGATGTACAGCAAAGGGGCACTCTAGCTCTCCCTTAGGAATGAGCCTATCTTTATCACTGTAGAGAGGTGATCATGGCATCTTGATCCATATACGCATCAAACTTGCACACATGCAAGGGAGGTTAGCAACGACCATTATTATTCCTCCATTATTCTCAAAGTTGGCACAATCCTTCACATTCAGTGTTCATATTCACAATTGGTTTATGGCTTTTGGATGTTCATTGGCAATGTAGCCTCCGCAATTTTCTCCCAACTGTTGAGATCATCTTCATCCCTGCTCCCTCTGGTCTATTGTGAATTCTCAAACTGGTCATTGGCCTCCTAATCCTTCACTATAATCCTCCATTCTAGTTCACCGCCACTCCTGCTACTTTTTCCATTGTTGTTGCCCTTGTCATTCTCGTAACCTCTAGTTTTCTGGAGTGTCTAAGAGTTCGAGTGGGCTTTCCGTGCCTTGGCTATTCCATTGCTCTCCTACCCATTGCCCCTCTTGCAATGCTTGAGTCCAATCTAGTTCCCTAATCCCCCAACCATGGTTAGGAAACATGTTAGGTGCAAGCATAGGTGACAACCACAGCGAATTTGGCAGCTCCCAAGCTTGATGAAGGTTAGAAGACTCAACACACATTTATGGAACATATTCAAATGGAGGTTCAAGAGGAGCTTCAAGAATTTGATGATGATGTGGCAAGTGAGAAAGGTTCACTATCCAACTAAGAGGTGTTGGTTGATATTTGAGAATGAGTGCCTAACACGAGGCATATTTGGGAAAAGACAAAATCACTATGTGGCAATTGAGAGGGGTTCACTATCCAACTAAATGAGTGCCTAACACGATACATATTTGGAAAAGGAAAAATCAATGTCGCAATTGGGAGGGGTTCATTATCCAACTAACAGGGGCTTGTTGATATCTCAAAATGAGTGCCTAACACGAGGCATATTTTTGAAAAAAACCAGCAATATATGCTGACCACTGAAATCTCTTGGAGAATGAACACATTGTTGGGTAGAGTTATTATGGATAGAAATAAAGACAAAATCAATACATGCTGACTATTGATCTCTCTTAGAGAATGAACAACGAACACATTGTTGGGTAGAGTTCTAAGAGAATGAACACATTGTTGGGTAAAGTTATTATAGTTATTATGGATAGAAATAAAGACAAAATCAATACAGGCTGACTATTGACCTCTCTTAGAGAATGAGCACATTATACACTGTTGGGTGGAGTTATATATTTTGGATAGAAATGATGTATGGAAAAGAATTTATTGATTTTGTTCATGTAGACAAGGTGGTGCTCAAACAAAAAAAAATGCAAGAGATTCTTAAAGTTATTATGGATAGAAATGGTACATGGAAGAGAATTTACCGATTTTGTTCATGTAGACAAGGTGGTGCTCAAACAAAATAAAATGCAAGAGACTCTAAGAATTGAAGCCTATATTCCACTTGCTAAGGGCCTCAATAAATTCTCTTCAATGCGTCATTTCTATCCATAATAACTTTAAGAATCTCTTACATTTTCTTTTGTTTGAGCACACCACCTTGTCTACATGAACAAAATCAATAAATTCTCTTCCATGCATCATTTCTATCCATAATAACTTTAAGAATCTCAATCTCTTGCATTTTCTTTTGTTTGAGCACCCCCTTGTCTACATGAACAAAATCAATAAATTCTCCTCCATACCTCATTTCTATCCATAATATAACTCTACCCAACACTGTATAATGTGCTTATTCTCTGTTCATTCCTATCCATAATATAACTCTACCCAACACTGTATAATGTGTTCATTCTCTAAGAGAGGTCAATAGTGTTTATTCTCTGTTCATTCCTATCCATAATATAACTCTACCCAACACTGTATAATGTGTTCATTCTCTGTTCATTCTCTAAAAGAGGTCAATAGTGTTTATTCTCCATTCATTCTTATCCATAATAGAGTTCAATAGTGTTTATTCTCTGTTCATTCCTATCCATAATATAACTCTACCCAACACTGTATAATGTATTCATTCTCTGTTCATTCTGTAAGAGAGGTCAATAGTCAGCGTGTATTGATTTTGCCTTTATTACTATCCGTAATAATTATAATTACAAAAACATAAACTCAATCAAAGTGGATGTTTCTATTTCTACTTCGTTTTCCAATAAATCTAGCCTCTCTACTTCGTTTGGATAACATAGTTTAGGATTAGTCTTCCTCTCCACTATACCGCTATTGTACCTTTCTGCCCTATTGGTTTTGGTTTTCCTATTTTCCTATTTTGATAAGCTTAGGTCGGTTAAGTCTATTGGATAACATAGTTTAGGATCTAGTCTTCCTCTCCACTATAACTTTCTGTCCTATTGGTTTTGGTTTTCTTATTTTGAGAAGCTTAGGTCGCTTGTATAACATAGTTTAGGATTTACTCTTTCTCTAATTCATTAATTTTCTCTCTATTTTCTTATCATTAATTTTCTCTCTATTTTCTTATTTTGATATCATTAATTTTCTCTCTATTTTCTTATCATTAATTTTCTCTCTATTTTCTTATTTTGATAAGCTTAGGTCGCTTGGATAACATAGTTTAGGATTTACTCTTTCTCTAATTCGTTAATTTTCTCTCTATTTATGAAAACATGGCTGGCTGGACTAAATATGGCTGGACTTTTTTTCACTTTTGCTGATTTCCTTGTCCATTCATTAATTTTCTCTCTATTTTCTTATTTTGATCATTAATTTTCTCTCTATTTTCTTATTTTTTCTCTCTATTTTCTTATATTTTGATCATTAATTTTCTCTCTATTTTCTTATTTTTTCTCTCTATTTTCTTATTTTGATAAGCGACCCTTTTGCTGATTTCCTTGTCCATTCATTAATTTTCTCTCTATTTTCTTATTTTGATCATTAATTTTCTCTCTATTTTCTTATTTTGATAAGCTTAGGTCGCTTGGATAACATAATTTAGGATTTACTCTTTCTCTAATTCGTTAATTTTCTCTCTATTTATGAAAACATGGCTGGACTTTTTTTCACTTTTACTAGTAATCTGATTTCTCTAATTCGTTAATTTTCTCTCTATTTATGAAAACATGGCTGGACTTTTTTTCACTTTTACTAGTAATCTGATTTCCTTGTCCTTTCCTTTCACTTTTGCTAGTAATCTGATTTCCTTAGGATTTACTCTTTCTCTAATTCATTAATTCTCTCTATTTATGAAAACATGGCTGGAACCTTTTTTTTTCACTTTTGCAAGTAATCTGATTTCCTTTTCCTTTCCTTTCACTTTTGCTAGTAATCTGATTTTGGACATTTTTTTCCCTTTCACTTTTGCTAGTAATCTGATTTTGGACATTTTTTTCACTTTTGCCAGTAATCTGATTTCCTTTCCTTTGTAACCGGTAATATAAACAATCTGATTTCCTTTAAACATGGCTGGGACACTTTTTTCACTTTTGCCAGTAATCTGATTTCCTTTCCTTTTAACACGTCATATTATATATATATTAGTTTATATAAATTTTGAACCTTATTATTAAATTATATTAATGATTTTGAACATTATTATTAAAAGACTTTTAACACTGAAGAATTTACTTAATTAATGATTTTGAACATTATTATTAAAAGATTTTTAACACTGAAGAATTTACTTGCTAGAGGGTTGCTAGAGGGTTGAAGTGTTTAAAGGTTGAAATAATTGATTATATATATATATATATTAAAAGTATCATCATGACATCTCTCCTCTCCCCTTTTAACCATTATGTAGAGCTTTATATTTTAAAGAAATAGAATAACTTCATCATATGCTAAGAAGATGATTCAACCCATTAAACCAACTCAAAAATTAATACTAAAAAATATAATATGATCAGAAAAATGCAGTGCATATATATAATATACAAGGCAGAACAAATAAAATCCCGTCACATGCACAATATGGCCTTCCTAGCCTATTATTATATGCATTTGAGACAAAAATATATATTATATTTTATAATATGAGAAAACGTTATTCTCTTAGATACAACTATTCACCAAAATAAAAGAGAAGTAGTAAAATCGAAACATCGATATCAATTGCCAGAGCTTTCCCGGCATATAATATGCATTTTTCGTATTTTATAATATAAAAGCTAGACTTTCAAGTAAAACCAGCCATACAAGACATTCACACATAAATTTCAAAGAGAATTTTGCCCACCTGCAATACAGATTTTTGAGCCAAATATGTCTGAAGTTTTATAAAATAATGCAATTACACAGCCTGTAACCATTGGGCTTGGAAAAACAACTTCCAAGGTTGTAACTTATGACACAAAGAAAGGCCATACCCAAAACCCATCAGCTTCAGTAGCTGCTGATTGCTAAAAACAGAGGTAATTAACTAAAGCTACACACTATATGGCCAATATGAGGCCTGGCTAAAACACTGAAACCTATTCTCAGTAGAGTAAACCAGGACCCTATAAAAAAACCAATGAAAGTGTAAAAACTTGCAGAATGAACCTAAAGACTGCACAAGAGATATAGCCAGGTCTCCAGGGTTTTAATCCCCTAGGTTACCACTGAAGACCAAATACAACAGGTCATCTGAAACCTGCAAAAACGGCTAACTCTTGAAAAAGAGGAGAGCACGGAAAGCCCACTGCCTACAGCACATGGGTCCAAAAACACAAAAAAAAAGGGTACCAACTTAACTGACGTAGATGTACTTTTCTAACGTTCACAAATTAGTTCCAACCAGGTTTGGGGCTCTTCAAAATCAAGGCCTTCGTCCCAAACTGTTCCACCTGGCTCGAACAACTTCTATATATGAAATACTGTTTCTTGATGCTGATAATTTGAAGTGGTCACCTGGAATTCCATAATACATTTCCAGGTTTCCAGGTCACTTAGACAAGAAGGTCGCACCGCCATAAATGTGATGCAAGCAAATCACGTGCCCTGCTACTGATCCCACGGCACTGTTGCAGATTCAAACCAATCAAAGTTTCCCCTATCTTCCCTATAAAAGGGAGGCCCTTATCAGTTATCTGCATGCAGCCAGAAAGAGAGAGAATTTGTAGGGAATAACTTGCTGCAGATGCCAAGGAAACAAGTCCATTATCTGTAATACCGCATTTTGAGATGTCCAATTCCTGCAAGACTGCACAGTAGTGAGAAATAAACCCGAGACTCTGATCAGTCACCTTTCCACAACCATCCAGATTTAAGCTCTGGAGAGTTTTCCCAAAAAGGTTCACTATAACAAAAATTGCCCTGTCTGTCACTTCACTACATCCGCTCAAATTCAATTTCACTAAGCTTGATTTACAGCTTCCGAAAAGTGCAAACAGCCCATCATCGGAGATTCCTGCAAGTCCACTGAGGTCAAGGGACTGAACCTGAGGGCATGCTCTTCCCAGTAAAGCCAAGCATCCATTTCCAAGGAATGGGCATGAGCGAATATTAAGGGATTTCAAAGATTCACAGGTGGGTAGTACTGGAACTTCCGCAAGTCCAGACTCTTTGATCCCAGTGCATTTTACAAGTGTGAGCACCTTCAGCTTTCCACTACAGCTTCCTAAAGCATCTATCAGGCCAAAGTGAGATATCATATTGCATTCCTCTAACTGTATATTCTCAAGCGAAATTGCAGCTTTGGTAAATGCTTTCAATCCTTTGTCAGACAATAATTCACACTTGCGGAAAGATACTAGTTTCACACTAGGGCAGCCTTGTCCGATGGACTCCAAACCCTGGTCTGTCAATCCTCGACAAGAGGTAATTGACAGCAGTTTCAGCTTTTGCATAACTGAAGAATTTCCCAGAGCCTGAAAACCGTTCTCTGTGACTTTCTGGAGATTTACAAATGTTAATTCAGTTAAATTATTGCAGTAAAGTCCGATTGCAGCTAAAGTATGATCAGTAACTTTTACGGCCTGCAGCTTCACCTTCACCAGCTTTGTTGAACTCGACACTAAAGACATAATCCCTTGGTCACCAACAAGAGAACAGTCACTGACGGATAAGGATTTAAGATTGGGACAGTGCTGTCCAACTGCTTCCAGGGACTTGTTTCCGATTTTAGGGCAGCTATCTATGTTGAGGGTTAATAAGCCAGGGCAATTTTCTGCAATAGCTTCCAAACCCTTGTCTCCAATCAATGGGCAGTTGAACAGGTCAAGCTTTTCCAACAGATGACAGCCCTTGGCAATAGCCAACAGTCCCTTGTCGCTAATTAAGGGGCAATCCCAGAGACACAAGACCCTGAGTGCTGGGCATCCAATACCTATTGTACTAAGACCTAGATCACTCACCCCTCGGGAAGGGTGATTTCCTCGGATTTTGAGCTTGCCTAGTCCTCCTCGACCACCCATGCCTATAGAAATTGCTGCAAGCCTAATATCAGTAGCTTTCTTTCCTTCCAAACACCTGGACAGGTCTCCAATAGCCCACCTTGGCTGCTTTTCATCTGTTCCTTTATCTACAGTTCCTTTCCATCCTACATCGAACTCCCTTGATTCTGGCTCTAAATATTCCACTTCACCAAATCCATCATCGGAAAACTCTTCAAAATTGTCCTCGGTAAAGCTTGCATTCTCTTGACACAGTTTACTCTGTTCTGACCGGTCTCCATTAGGTGTTTCTCCACAAGTTTTGGGGCTTGGCTTGGATCTCTTGATTTCACTTCTCCGCATGCTGCTCTGGAGCAGAAGCCAGCGCTTAGAGACACAGGCGGATACGCTGCGGTCTCGTGCTGCTGGTAGACGCCTGAATATTTCAAAGAGACATTCATCAGGCAGCATGCTAATATGATCTTTATGTTCTTGCTTTGGTTTTGTCTCTCTGAATGGTATGATGAAATTGCCACGGAGCCTTTTCCGAGGAGGGCAAAGTACTTCCATTCGGGGTGCAAGAGACAAGAAAAGATCTGTATCCACATGACCAGAAAACTTAGGCCTTCTAAAGTCTTCATCACCTGCAGATCAAAGATATAGCACAATCAGCACAAAAGATATAGCACCAGCCCATTTTTTACTACTTTAATGGCAAATAAACCAAACAAAAATTGTTCAGAAACAGCCCACAAAGCCACAAACTCCGTAAAAATAGGATAGGTATCTGAAATTTAGCTACAACACCCAACAGATCACAAGCAACCCTCGTAAATCATCTACCATATTTGAAAAGTTGAAACGAACCCACAGATCGTTCAGAGGACAAATCCAGATTGACGAATAGAGAGATAATACACTTATCGATTTTAAGATTCATTAGTCAAATAATTACACAACAACTGGAGCCTAAAACTAGACAAGACCAAGGCTCCTGCTCCTAAGATACTAAATAATAGTCAAAGGATGCCTTAAAAACCAGCAAGAACAAGCAAAAGCACAAGGTAAAATGGATGGAAAGAAACGTAGCAAATGAATCTAAAATCCACAAATCAAAAGTCCAAAACATTAAGAAGTACACCATAGTAGCCCAAAAAAATTAGAAGAGAACCAAAACCCAAACACCCATAAAACATCGAAAAAAATCCCACAAACAAATCGCCCACAGAATTCTGAAATAATAACATAAGGAAGAAATCCTTTATCGAATACATAAAAAAAAAAAACCCAAAAATCACGTTTCCACAGAAATGGAAGAAATCCCAGACCCCAAGAGCCCAAAAAATTGAATAGGGCAACAACTTCCTAACGCTCATGAAAATCTAAACAAATACCCAAAATTTCTCACGCCAAAAGAAATCAAAAGCCCGAAATGAATTGCTCCAGCCATCAAAAGAATCCCAAAAATTAATGCTACAACAATAGGAGACCCCAAGATTAATGTAAGAAAAACAGAAAGATATCCCAAATTTAATTGCTAAAATAAATCGGAAGAAATCCCACGCCCCAACACCCAACACAAACTCTAGCAGACAATTACGATGAGAATATAGCAGGCATAAATCTGATAAAATTTAGATTTGCAACCAAAACCTAATCAAATAATTCCTAGCCACAGAAAGTAGTAGTTCCAGAGACCCGAACCCTAGGTAAATGAAATTCATGGGCTCGCATGACTCACCGCGAATCCTGACAAGAGTTGGCATATATCCAAGCCAAGCCGCCCCCCAACGTCCAAGAGAATCGATCCAGAACCCTCACAGCAGCAGTTCTCAATGACCCAACAAAGAAAAATCGCTAGAAACCCTAACCAACAGGAAGCAAGAGGGCCACTCTGGCACATACAGAGATAGATAATAGAGAAGCCAGGCATGAATAAAATGAGGAGAATAACAGGCATCAGAGGAGATGAATGGTTATTTTTATTATCATAATGGGAGAATGAGGGCAAGAAACGTAATGCCCAACAGCCCCTGTAGACTTTTCCTGTGCAACTCTCTGAATAATGGAAGCATTCATTGAACACAGACATGCCAAAAGCGCTTCAAACGGTACGTGGGAGCAGAGAATGGGGACCATATATTGACACCATCTGTATTCAATGCATGCACCCACCCACCTAGACCATGGGGAAAACAAGAATGGGAAACTTGTTGAATTTTATTCCATCTTTTATTTATGTTATTTTTCTTTTTTGAGGGGTCTGATTTTTCAACCAAGGTTCTTCCCCCCTTAGACTCTTTTGTCCTCTTCTGCCCACATGATCTTGATGTTATTTTGTTTAGTGCAAGTTGGGAATATGGAGTTAAAATAACTTTTGGGTGCTTTAGATGGTGTAAAGTGCATGTCTTTTTTATAATTGTGATGGGATTGGAAGGATTTCATGGGCTTTGTGCCCAATGTGAAAAGAGCTTCAACCATAAGCGGTGGCCAAGGTTGGCCATTGTATCAACCCTGGTTCCCCATTCCCAGTTCCCTGGGAAACCAATTGTTTATTCCAGGGTTTTCCCTATAACCAATATTTTAATCACCTAGGTTCTCCCTATGACCAATTTTCTAATCACATGGGTTATTTTAATCCCCTAACTTCTCTCTATGACCAATTTTCTAATCACTGGGTCCTCTGTGACACCATGTTTTTTCCAACTATTGCTATGGGGAACCAATTTTATAAGTTTTTCCAACTATTGCTATAGGGGGGCCAATTTTATAATCCCTACTCTACTCCTATACTGTAGGCCCCCCAATCTGGAGGACTTGAATCATGATTGAATTGTTAATGTTATTCATGGTTGAATTGTGAATGTTGCCAACTTGGCACATGGTATGGTGTCCTATGCGAAAATGGGGCAAGAAAGTTGTCCAAGTTGGAGGACTTGAATCATGATTGAATTGTTAATGTTATTCATGGTTGAATTGTGAATGTTGCCAACTTGGCACACGGTATGGTGTCCTATGGGAAAATGGGGCAAGAAAGTTGTCCAAGTTGTGCTTAAGTGGATAGGAGGGGGCTCCCCTTGTCTACTTGCCTCCTCTTGATGCTTTATCTTTCTTTTTCACATTCATGTATCCGCGGACCTTTTATACTTTTGGTTTATTTTTGTTCTATTTTATTCCAATTGGAAAAAGTCTCAAAGAGCCAAACGAATTCCGTACTTGGGATATTGCTATTAGTGAATAGATGTAAATTTCTCCACTCTAATAAAATTATAAATATTAAATAATTATTAATAATAATGAAAAAATTATAAATATTAAATAATTAATAATAATATTGAAAAAAATTATAATAGAAATACAAAAAATAATAAATTTATTTTTATAATTTTAATAAAAATTATTATGATAAAATATTGATGATGATGGTGGATACTCTCTATTAAGACCAATGCAGTGTATTAGAGCTTAAGAGAGGAGAGAGAATCTAAGTTTGATTTTTCAAAATCTTGTTTCTATGATCAAAGAGAAGGGAAATAAGTGTTATAGGTGGGTTGGCTTAATAGGTCAAGAAGATTGGAAGTGTGTGATCAAAGAGAAGGGAAATAATCACTCCTAGATCGTTATAGGTGGGTTGGCTTAATAGTTCAAGAAGATTGGAAGTGTCGCAGATGTTAGGGAATTGAGAGCGTATGTGGGTAAGAGTCAGGGCAATCTAAAAGGAAGTGTTTTTCATCTTCTACTTGCTTAGAATCGCAAATCTGACAGATTCTATCGTTCCAAGGGGTTTTGGGAATAGACCATCGCCTGGTCTCACTCTAAAGCTCATGGAAATTAGTTCTTATCCTAGCTACGTTCTGTTTTTTCCTAGTGTTGGACAACACAGAGAGATAATTATGATTATCAAGGGTGGGGTTGATCATCTCCTTATGGTATCTTAACTTCCTTTTACCCTTTTACCCTCAAGCTCCTGATCCTCCCACAACTTGTCCTTAAACTTGGAGGTAATAGTATTTTTGACATTAGCTTTGATTCCCATACTGAGCTCCTCCTTAATTTCCCAAAGGTTGAGCCAAGACTGGGCATCCTTATGCCACCTGCACTTGAGGCGAAGGTGGGAGTTTTGATTGCAGTCAAAAACAATTTTTGGGAGCCTTTTTTAATTCATGTTGTAAAGCTTCTTCTTATACATCAGAATATAGTTGTACTTTCAATGGGGGACAAACTAGATTCGATCAAGAAGATAGAATAAGGAGTATTTCCTTTAATCTTAAAATTGTAAATTATGAATTGTTTTAATTTTTTTAATTCTATTTCATTTATTATTTTGATTTTTTATTTGAGTCATTTTTAATTATTTATTTTCTCTTCTCTAATTAATTTAATAATATTTCTTTAATAATTATTTAGTAGACTTTCTATTTAAGAATACCAAATTAATTATTTATTTATTTTTAGTAATATTTCTCTAATAATAATTTAATAGAAATATTTATTTAAGAATACTTTGTGACTTGCTCACTCATTATTTAGCTTACTAGTACCTTATAATGAGTAGAGTACCACTAGAAACTTTAAACTAACTATTATATTATCAATATTTATTATCTATTTTAATTATTTTATATAATTTTTAAATTAACTAAAAATGTTTTAATAAACTTTAAATTTTCCCATAATTTCTATATTTTAAATATACTTAACATAATGAGCTTGTAAATCATAGTTAACTACACTTTAGCAAAATTTATACTTATTATTCTTAATCTTTAAAAAAATACAATATATATATAGATGGATATAGTCCTTAACAGAGTACATAATAGATATTTATAAAGTACAACATTAGGGTACATAAGCATCTCTCCATCGTTTCTAAAAATAAACCGCGTTATAAATTTTTGAGATAATGAATAATTTGATACAGAATGTTCTAAAAATATATGAGATATATTTACTTTTAAATTTATATTATTTTTTATTTAATTATGATTTTATAAACGAATAAAAATATTAAATTTTCTACTTTATTTTAATGTGTATGTTTTCTATTATTTTTAATGTGTATGTTTTTTACTATTTGTTATATTTTTATTTTTCTTGATTTATTAAGTTGATTCAATTACAATAATGTTAATTTTGATGGGAGAAATTTTTTTTAACATAAAAATAAAAACTTAGAGAATTAAAATTAAATTTTTTCCTTAAAATCAAATAAATAAATTATACTAATTTTAATAAATATTAATAATTATAGAAAGATTATAAAATGGATATTTCCATATTCATAAACATAATCTTGAAAGTTTCTGGAGAACTGTGTATATTGCTTGTTGAGTTAGACTTTTTGAGTGAACACTTCACCCATCTTCAAGAGCAAGAAGCCAAAATATCTTTAGTTTCTTGCCCTCAAGATACGTGAAGTGTTCACTCAAAACGTCAGACTCAGAGAGCAATATACACAGAGTTCTCCAAAAACTCTCAATATTATTAATACTCATCATATTAAATAATTAATAATTATATTATATTATATTTTTATATTAATAGTTAATATAATTTTTAAAATATTAAATTATATAATATAATAATAAAATGCAGAGTATTTTATTAAGATATCCTATGCGTAAAAATTATTGATTTTAAACCTCGTGAGTATAAAAATATTAACCATATAAAAAGTTAAAGAGGTGAAGTTAATTGTTATCTAAGTTATTTCGACTGCTTAAAGTTTTGACTCTTAATTTTTCAGTCAAAAACTAATTTGGCAAATTATGAACCAATTAAAAAATAAAAAATAAATTTTTAAAGTAATATTTATTAAAAAATATCATTTTTATTTAAATTATTTGTGTGTATCGAGATATCTAAATTTAACAAATGAACTTAACATGAATAACTTTAATCAAAAGAGTACCATTACTTCTTCATTATTAATAAATTATTCTTTTATCTTTAAAATTTAGTAAGTATTTATTTCTTTATAACTTTGTTATGTCACTTTAGTTAATTGCATTCAAAATGCCAAGTGTTATTAATAACGTTGGTAAAGTATTTATTTTACCTTCTTTGTTATGTCACTTTAGTTAATTGCATTCAAAATGCCAAGTGAGTTTACAGTGATAATAAAGGTGGTGTCATATTTTTCACATGTTTATCATATATATCGATAGTAATTTTATATATATATATAATTAAAAAAACACTAAATTAATATAAATATTACTATATATCACATAATAATTAATAATAATATTATTATTGTTAGATTTAAGACTTTTGTGATCTATAATTTAGATAAATGTCTATTGGATTAATTATATTATTAGGATTTGGTCGACGTTTCGAATCAACTAATGTAGTTCATTCTCACGACAAGGTGAAAAATCTCTTGGATCTTAATGAATAAATAGTGTGGACGTATCATTGCCCGAAATTAGTCGCTGAAAAACTAGCCGTTGAACTAGCCATTTAAAAACTAGCTATTAATTTAATTTGTTATTTAATAAATTAATAAATAATATAAAAATAATTTAAAATATTCAATTAATAAATATTACATTTATAATTCAATTAATATAATATATAGAATAAGATCATATCAAGAGCAAGAATAAAGAAAAGATTAAGAAATAAAGCGGTTAAAAGAAGGGAAAAAAATGAGACTAAGAGTAAGAGGGGTGTGAAATCACCTCGAGAGGGCAGGAGTCCAACTCTTATTCAATTTCCACCCATCATCCCTATTGAGATTCTTAGAATGTTGTTCAATCTCAATGGCCTCCCTAAGCTTCTTATGATGGAAGTGATCAACTTTAGCGATGACCCTGGAGTCCTCAATGCAAACATGGTGACATGATTTTTCCACATGTTTTGCAAGGGCCGATGTGCGGGACCGATTGTGCCTAATGTCTATTGCAGGCTCCTAGATTCTTTGCCTAATGGATCGACATGTTTCACCGATATAGGGAGTGCCACATGAACAAGGAACCATGTAAACACATTTTATGTATTTTGGGTCGATAGGGCCCTTGACAGATCCGAGAGAATTTATAATAGTATACAAAGGCTTGAACGAAGATGAGACATTATTCTTTCTAAGGATGGGCAATTTTATCCATGGTCCTTTGGATAAACGGGAGATGAACTTTGAATATAAGATCAACCCGAATAGATTTTCCTTTTAATCCTTTACATGCTTTTTGAAAGACCTTGAGATCTAATATTATTATTTCTATATAAATTTATATTAAATATTATAATTTAATAATATTTTATGTTTAAAAAAATTAAAATTAAAATAAATGTATATAGTTTATAGGTTTTAGATAAATATCAATAGAGTGTTTTGTTAAGACATTTTTTAATATAAAGTTATTATTTTAATTTTTTGTGTGGATTGAAGTAATATATTGAATATAATAAAAATATAGTTTTACTAAACTTTTAAAAAATAATATATATAAATTTTGAAATAATTATTAAATATTAATAAAATTAAATTAAAAAAAATATATATATATATCAAATATTTTTATGTAAATTAACAACTATATATATAAAAATAATTAATTTTTATAATTTAAAAAATATATATTAGTATATGACACATGAGAAGCAATTAATTTTTATCATGTGTAAAAAATATTATTGTATGTCACATGAGAAGCAACAATTGCCACATGATTCATAAAATCTCATCTTATCAATGACCATAGACTTTTTAGTGTAAAGAATTTCGTTTTCAAATACCAAAGACAAATGCATTCATCGATAGTATCAAATGGCAATCTTTCATTATCAAAGGCACATGAATCCAAAATGTTGTTAGCATTTAATTAAGATTTTAATAGTAGCAAGTTGTTTAGATATACTGAAATGTGCTCTAAGTTAACCAAACAGCATAACATGGGATCATATTTCTTAGTTCAACTTGGATTTCCTTTTGGAGGAAATCTGGTATGATCCCAGTAAATAAGGTTAAAGGATAAGATTAAAGAGAACATATGATTGTAGCCCAAGGTTATAATGAGTTCCATGATAAATGGGCAATTGGGCAATTTTAGAGAATGAAAGTTAAGTTTAACTAGAAGTTAGGTTGAAGTTTGTTTATTAGGTAAAATTTTAAAATGGTATTTTAATATAAGGTATTTATATTATGAGAAAATATTTTATTTTATTTTTTTAATTTTTATTTTTATTTTTATTTTTTATTTTTTATTATAGATGAATGTAGTAGTTTGCTTAACATGTAGTTATCAGTAAATATTTGAAAGTCTACATCATGTAGCTACATGTAGCTACAAGTAAATCCCTGCAATTAGTAAATTTATGGAGGTCTACATCTTGTCCACCTTTTTGTAAACATGGTCATAACTGGGGGATTTGAACCTTGGATCTCTCAGTTTTCACAACCTTGAATCTCTTAGTTTTCACAGAACTAACATTACTTCATCACCAATTGAGCTTTTTAAAATATTTATTAAATTAATTAAAGAATTACATTTATTTATAAATAGTTACATATTATTTATTTTTATTTTGTGAAGTGGTTGTCAATGTGTTATTATATGAGTCACATTTACATAAATTTCTATGATATAATGAGAATGTATGGCTTATGTAGCTAGAGAACATTGTCACAAGAGATTAGGGAAGTTCACTCACTAGATGAGAAATTTGATTTTGATTGTACTTTTCATACCTCTTATGTTTATATTTCCTTCTAAAAAGATTTCTACAAAAATTGTTGTTCTTTCATAGCTTTTATGCTTGCATTTTTTTTTGGAAAATTTTCTATAAAAATCAATGTTAAAATAAGTTAATTTGCAAAGGAAAGGATAATTTCAAGAATATTGTGCAAAATAATTTATTCATCATTATTATTTTTTTGAAAGCAGATTTTGGCTATACAATGGCAAAACGTTCTCCTTTCTTAAGCAAGAGTAGTCTCTACTTTTTGTTTTATTTTTCTTTTTAGAGGGCATGTCCTAAGATTTGTAGGTTCATTTAATAAATAAAGTAAAGAAGCCCATTCTACTAGCAATCAAATACTACTAAACAATAATGAAGCAAGCATGAAAGATATATAGTGGGTTGTCCATATGAGGTCTAGCAATGTGTTGTGATGATGCATAAATAATTAGATAGTAGACTTCACTTATTTATTTTAATTATATTAGCATTATCTAATTCATTTTCCTCGCATTTATCTCATCCTTCAAATTGCCTATAATGGTTGTTTTAAGAGTTGCTCATAATTGTAGTGCCTAGTTCAAGGATGTCCAAGTTGTGATTAATCTTTTCCTTGTTGGCAACAAGCAACAAGTAATGTTGGTATTATCCGTATAACTTACAAACAATCAAAAATTAGGACTCTCACCCCACTTTGAAGATTTAGCATAGAAGAAAATGTGTTAACTCGGGATAACATTGCCCTTAAACCCATTAAACATCATTAGGTAGTCAAAATACTCATAATATTTGGTGGCTCAATGGACTAAAAGGTTTGCAAAGTATCCAATTCCCTCATTTAGAGAAATTTGGAACATTGAAAGACAAATTTTCAAAATTTAAAAATAGGGAATTCAGTCAAACTATGTTTTATCTTTACTCATGCATATTATGTTATAAAAAAATTTATTCATGTTTTCTTTGCTTTGTGGTATGTAAATTGGCCAAATTTAGTGTGGTAATTGTTATAAACATACCTTGTCACACCCTAGTTGCCCCTTCAAAAGGAAAAGAGGAGTGGGGATAAATTTCTTACCATTGCCGTGATTGGAATACTCACATTCCTTTTGTCCATCAATATCCTTCAATGAATATCTCAAAATATTTTTCTCAAGCTCTCCTTCTTTTGGAATTTCTACTCCAAAAATCCCAACGATGGGATGAGAATTGTGTAGGACATGCAAATTGCCACCATGTTCACTAAACACTATAAAAAATTGTTATATGGATGCACCTTGTGAGATGTTATAGGGATGGATGCATGCTTGATGAAAAAAACAACTTGGCTTTATGGATAAGGAAGAAAGATAAAGGAAAGCCTTCAATCCTAATCGTTATCAATATGCTAAATTAGATATACCACCCTATCCTATAGCAATAGTATATTCTTGAAGCTGGGAAGGTCATAAAATGCTCAAACAAATTGATAAAAGTAGGAATGAAAGGACTATATGAAATGAATGTGTAACACCCTTCTCCCACATTTACCCAAGCTAATCGGTCCATTGGGTAAACAGGTGATGAAGAGTTACTATGATATGATTCAACCTCCTAAATCGCCTCAAGGAAGCAGAATCGTCAAAACAAAAGCTTACTAACATTCCTCAGGTGCTACAGGACTCCTAAGGGCTAAACCACCCTTCCAAGTGTCCAAACCTTGAGTTAACTTACCTTTTCACTGATCTGGACTCCTAGTCGCATCCACAAGCTTGCATCCATGCCACTGTAGGCCTCTGGTCACATGCATAAGCACTACAAGGGTGCAACTGCAGTTTTTTTCAACCATTTTTGTGCCTAAGACCGCGAAATCTATGCCACCTTTTCAAGGCTAGAATCCAGGTCACTGCCCAGAACTTCATGAAACTCTCATAAATGATAAATAACAAGATGAAAAGGCCTCTAATGCAAAACTTGAACAAGGACTTGACCTGACAAAGCATAGCCATGACAAAAATTCCTTCAAACACATTATGAACATGTAATCTACAAGTCATAACAACAGATCTAAGCATAGGAATTTCATACTTATCTGAGAATCGTCAAGAAGGTTTGATGCCCTCTCATAATAGTTGCAATATCATATATTAGGTCATACATTTATTATTCATTCAATTACCATTCATAACATGATGAGAGTTGTGACTAAGATCTATCATAAAACCATGCTTATAACCAACAGAATAATAATGATAGAACAACCATTATAATCACATAATAACAAGCACATTTACGCATAATACACAAGAGGAAAAGAGATCTTATTAACATATGAAAAATCCAACCAAGCCAGGGACTTTCACGTACCACCCGACCAGAGATTGGACTAAACCAAATATTTCTTTCATCCAATCATCCCTGTGTCATATTCCAAGCATGAATGTGGGACTTACAACAAAAAAACCAGGGCTTGCTTAGGCTTTACTACAATCCACCAAGGGATTCTTAGGACCAAGCCCTCATTTATACAACCATGCTTTACCGCAATCCCTTCAAGGGATTCCTAGGCCCAAACAAAAAACATACACTACCAAGCTTTACCACAATCCACCATATACCAGTTCAGGGATCACTAGGCCTATACAAGCAAGGATGTCTCCAGATCTCTCCACCTAAACCGTGAGGAATGTGTCCATCTCCACCTCTATGATTTATTGTATATCTCGCCATTCATTAGTCGACGATTCCTAGGTCCAACGAGGCTCCACCCTCTAGGTTTTAGCGTATATCCCGCAATTTACCGGTCGAGGATTCCTAGGCCTAACGAGGGCATGCACAATCAGGATTTACCACAATCCCACCTTCACCGGTCCATCGATTCCTAGGCCTTGTGTCTCCTCCTAAGATCACCCCACTTAGTTTCGAAACTATTCGGCAATCCAACTCAACCAAGAGAGAAAAACCCCATCACACCATGGTTATCTGAAAATGGTAAGGTAAGGCTGAAAACCATTGCCACACCTGGAAAAACCCATGCCAATGATAGCAAGAGAACCAAATACACACATGCATGTACCATGCATGCCAATACTAGCATGGAAATCATGCATGAAAATTGATGCCTGCAAGTAATCTCATTGTAGTTGTTGAATCCAACTCTTCCTTTCTTGATCTTTGCTTCCATTTTCTTTCTTGTCCTTCCTTTTCCTTTCTTCCTCCAATGCTAGAGTGATCCAAGAAAACTCTAAGTGTCCAAGAGTATGAGAGAGAATAGAAGAGAGAGAGTTCCAAGATAAAACTGAAAAAAAGCCTATGAATTGATCCTCATATGCCTTTTTATAATTGAGGCCTCTAATTTCTTCATTTTCCATTATTTTCCTTCAATTTACTCCTCACATGCAACATGTGACCTTTCACCTTACTTTTCTCCTATTTCCATTATTTTCATAAATAAATGCCGAATAATGCATCTTGCCTTTCCGAAGCCTTTTCCATTGCCTTTACCAATTTCCTTAGCCATAATAAACCAAATGAACACACACTATGATGTTTTTCCCACCATCCAACTTGGAATAAGTGTCCTGTGACCTTGGTCTTATATTTTTTTACATGGGAATTCAACCAGGGTTGTTATAGAATGAAAGGACTTATATGATCCAAATTTATAAAGGAACGAAATGAAACATAGATTCAAACCAAAACACAAAGATATATTGAAACAAAACTTCAATTAATAAAATAACAACCACTGAAAACTATTTACATACATAAGATAAACAAAGTAGCTCGGGCGATGGTAGCTTATCTCTGAGAATAGATGTGACAACTACATGTGTTATGAACTATGTTACAATGAGGCTCAATGGTATTTTTATTATTGATAAACAATGGAAAGGCCTCAACATCCAAAAAAATAACCCTAGAAGATGAAGCGCCAAAAGTTTGTGGGCATCATTAGGATTAGTTGGAACGCCAATTTCTCGAGGTTGTAATTTGGGCATATGATCTTTTTTTGGCATGCATAATACCTCGTTAAAAATATCTATCTGAGGACAACAAATTTTCTTGGAAAGTCCTTGCCTTATAGGCTATGGGATTGGCATGTTTTCCAAAAAACGATGTTTAGGGCCTCAAAATGGCTTTGGAAGTTCAGGACCAAAAACTGAAAAAAATAGAAAGTTGTGCTAGAATTAAGGAAACTAAAAAGAAACAGTGTTGTGGGTCTAATTGGAATAGGCGGGTAGCCACCAATATCCACCTAGATCATTATATAACTATATATTGGGCTTTGTTTAATAAAATCTATAATTTGCAAAACAAAGCACAATAGAAATTTCTATAAGTAAAATAAATTGAAGTTGAATGCATGCGTATATATTGACCACTCTATTCATTAGTTAAGTTCACAATATTGAAACTCAAGTATATTCCAAATAGTTCCTATATACTTGCATATGAATTATTTCATTTCTATCCATGATGCATCCTCATTGATAATATCCACAATCACTAGGTTGAGGATATATTAAAAAACAGGGTCCCTATCCTTGAGGAAAGTCAATGGTGAATGTTAAACATTGCACACCCAATTATTTTCCACGAGTAATTCAAAGTGCACCTTTACATATCTTTGGGAAAATTCCTAGACATATATTAAAAGAGTGTGGACATTGTAATAACATCCTAATCAAAGTTCAAGGACAAGTTGTTTTAATGGATGTGTATATTGTGATAGAGAGGGGTCATGATGTGATAAGAGGAAATTGACAGTTAGGGTGCAGGCCCACCTAACCCATAATGTGAAACAAATAATAAATATCTAGCTACAACATGGTGTACGAAAAATTCCTCGCGTTCAACTAGTTCTCTTTTAACTATTAAAATAATAACAAGAAAACTAGTACCTTACATAATAGAATGACAACTCACTTCTTGCACATTAAATGCTTACAAACCACTTTTTCAAGTATATATTCTTCCTTTGAGACATAGGAGGGATATTTTAACACATTAGGTTCCCATTTCCATGCTTACCTAACCTTCTTGTCTAACATTCATGCAAGTGAAGGAGAATAAGCTAAAACTTTCATAGAGGTCAAATCCCAATATTCATGATATTACACATTAACATCTTTTGGAAATGGAGTTTGTGGAAAGAATTCTTTGATGTGTGTGGACTTCTAACCCCATGAGGGGATAAAAATGAAGGATTGTGGCAAAAGGATTATTGTGATTTCACTTGTGGGGAATCTCTATACTTTGGCAATTAGGATAACAATTTGTAGGATTCCTTTCGAGGCTTGCAATTTCTGGGATTCCATTGGATAAGTGTAATATACCCATTTTTTTTTTTTTTTTGCATTAGAGAATTTTGGAAAGAGGGAGCATTTCTAGCTTTGGAACTTAAGAGGGGAAAAGGGGATATTGCAACTATAGTGGAATGTGGGGGCCACAAGAGAGAGAAATTTGACCCAAGGAGGGTGGTATCGTTCTGTAATTTAAAATATTGGGAGAATAAACACAGAGGACAAGATCAAAACCACTTTGGAAGCTGTGATCTAGTCTTGCCAGCTTCAGAGAGGGATCTCTCTGCATAATTTAACTTTGTTTTTAGTGGATATTAGGCTATTTATGATTGTTCTTGGTTGTTTGTTTGATTTTGATTGGTTTGGTTGATTAAATTTCTATATTCCCATTGGGCAATGGAGTCAAAAATATATATTGGATTCCGCATCAATACTTAAAAGAGTTATCATGGGGAAAGCTAGGTTGCATTAACTAGATCCTTTTAGATTTTTAATGAATTATGGAGATGTAAGAAAAGTGAATTTTAGTAGAGATTGAAAAGAAATTAAGTATTCTTCAATCTGACTTCAGTGGAAAACATACAAATTGTAAAAGCAACCAGAATAAGGTGTTTTAATTAACATGTCCTATTCATCACACTTTCTGTTTTACAATTAAGATTTTCTGATACACAGAGAAAAGGAAAAATAGTGAAATAACACAGTTACAGTAGAATCACTTCACCAGTGAATACACCACATGAATCCTATAATAAGTCCTTGTATTATTGATGCTCCAGCAAAATGTGGAAACTTACAATGCTCAGTAGGAAAAATATATTCAGAAATCAACCTAGAATACTTCGAATAGTGAAGTATTTATACTAAATATTACAAAACTTATTACAATTAATGTTGTCTCAACAGACAGTGTATTATTGGCCAAAATTTGAATAATAAACTCTAATTGTGACAAAAAAATAGGCTCGGTGGAGGTGATATGGAACGCTGGCACTATTTTAGTGGAAACAGTTGCTGAGTAGACCTATTTGTGGGTTGCACTGGCTATTCTGCTGGCTGATGTGTTGGTTGCAACTGACCTATCTCATTTAATTTTCATTCTTGTAGTTCACATAGTTTATCCCATCGATCTTCATGTGGGATAGTTAACTTGATTACCTTTCGGTAAATTTCATCCACTTTAGCATATCTGGAAAAAGTAGGTTTTACCACAAAAATGTTTTTTACCTCATGCTGAATGAAAATATCATTGCTCATTTCTTCCAAGAATGCTTTACCTGTCATGGTGCCTTTAATATTGGAGAATTTGGTAGTGTCCCTGGCAATTTTTCTTAGCTTCTTCATATAGTCTCCACGGTTTTTCAATTTATCATTAATAACAAACAGAGAAGACATACCCTTCTGTGTTAAAGGCTCAATCCTGCTGAAAAACCTGTTTACTACTATCTCTAAGTTGTGGCATTTCTCTTCCAGCTAAACAATCAGGCTTTTCTTAGTGAGAATCTTCTTCACTTCTAAAATGGTCTATGTTATGTCATCTACTCCCAAGTCATATAACTCATATCTTTTCTTGGAGTTCAAGAACTTGATAATGTTATTTGCTATGACAGGCATATCTCCAAGCTCTTCCTTGATAGTTGTGATGGCATCATTTTCTTTCTCAATCAATTCCTTCTATTCAAATAAAATCTAGATGTAGGGCCAACTTTCATTAATGGATTCAATGATATCTGTCCAGATGCTTTCTTTGACTTGGCTCAATGTATGTCCAATGGATGATTCTCTCTCTGACTTCTGCAACCTCTCTATTAGTTTTTGAGCTCTCTGTGCTTCAGCTGCATGAGAAATTTCACTTCTTGATTTATGGTCTTGCAGCAGTTTGACTTGATCTTGAAGATTCTTAATTTCCTTTGTCTGGATAGACAGATTCTCCACCACCTTTGTCAATTATTCTACACCATATGTTGTGTTTGTTGTAGAAGTTGTAGCTTTGGGGATGGTTGTAAGAGGTACAACCTCCAAAAGAACCATGGAAATTTTTGTAGCATACTCCCTCTCTTTGATCATTTTAACCATTTTTGTTTCCATTTGTCTCAATTGGGAAATTTTCTCCATGATGAGCTTCATCATATCTGACTTCTGAGACTCTGTTTCTTCAATATCTTTGATGAGAGGGTATTATGTGGCTGACAACTTTAGTTGTTTCCTCAATGTTTCTATGTCAACATTCTTCTTCTTTATCATCTCCTCTGCAACTTTTATGTTGGAAGGATCATATCCTACTTTGACCACTAATTATTCCAAAGACTTAATTCTTGTATCCTTCGCCAGAGAAGAGATTTTCTCCATCTTTATCTATGACTGGATGTTTTCCAAGGAAACATGCAATTTAGAAAAACTCATGGTTGTATTAGTTATGGTAGATGAAATCATTTCACTTGTTTTTGTTTACATCTCCATTTGATCAATGGGATGGATGTCTTAGATGTCAAACTCAAATGAAGGTTTCTTGTAATCAGCTGCTGCCGTGGGTTGTGAAATCTATGCCTCTAGAAAGGCCATTTTCATTTTATCTTTCTCAGAGTCAAATACTGACAACAACCTACTCTGAGAATTGGAAATCTGCTTCCAGAATTGACTGTATGTGCTATTCTTCAGGATTTCATTCTTCAGCTTAAATTCCCTGAATGTATAAAAAATTGTGTTCTCTTTCTCCCCTAAGACAACTTTACTTGTCTAAATGGCCTGTTGTTGATCCTGTGAAGCTGTAGAAGTAGTAGGAGAGACAGTATTTTGGCCACCAACTTGGGAGGAGGTAGGTGTCTCCTTGGTGATTATTCTAACCTCCTATTCTGAATCTTTATTTGGATTAACTTTAGGATTGAGTTTGGTTCTCTTCCTGTACATTATCTTGAATTCCTTGCTTGTAGTTTTAGTCACTGAAGGTGACTATTCTTCTCTTAGTATTTTTCCTTCTTTCTCCTGTGGGACAAGATTTCGTGATGTAGAAGTAGAGACCAACTGCTCCTTAGCCTCCTGCAAAGTGTTTTCAACCCACTCCATTTGGTTCATGTACTTCTCTATTTCTGGCCTATGAGTATGTATGTAAGTAGTCTTGTTTTCTACCCTTAATTTTTGAAATGGTTCATAATGGATCATAGGATTAGGTAAAATTGAGGCTGAACTTCATTTCCTTCAAAACTATGTCTGCTACCTCCCCTGTTGACCCATTGTTGCAAATAAATGGCCCAATTTGCGTTCTAATCCTGAACTGTGACTTTCTCTTGGCTGATACAAAGTGGACTTCATCAGCATTCAACATTTTCCTGATGTACTCTAAAGAAAAAATCCTCATTGAGAGGAATTTTGGAAGCTTGTAAGGAGCAAGATCACAGCCGTAATTTCTCAACTCTATGTAGGTCTAGTATAAATACCAGTCACCTATCTTTGCTTGATCTGATATATGTATAATCCTTCTAATGTCCTCACTAAATCTTGGTTCAGTTGTACTTCTAAGAAGGCTCATTGCTGGATGTCAAAACAATTCAATGAAATTTTTGTATGAATATTCCTTCTTCTCTTTCATCACCATGGTAGTCCAAAAGATGACTGACTGCTAATTGCCATCAACATCCAATTTCTGCATTGCAAATTTAAATCTGTCTCCCTAGAAATAGAAAAACATGTAAACTAAAACAGAGGCATATTTAAACACTTCTTCTGTTTGGAACCTGACAAATTGGTCATGAAAAACATATGCTAGGAATTGGCTAAAATTGAAAAGGATATATGGTTTTGAATTTGCAGAAAATATGGAGAGGAAACCTATAATTTGCTCATTTACCCACTGGTCATAATAATATCCAAGGAGGTAAGAAATGACAGTGATTATCTGCTTCGATTTTTAGGGAAAATGGAGGAAGAGTAAGGAGGATTCTTTTTAGGCAATTGAGTATCTTCAACTAGAAAAAGCTCAAGGGTTTTAGCCCTTTTGGAAAAATATAGCTTCTGATACAATTCATTAAGGGCTTCTTGGGAAAAAGGGGTTCCATTTTCTACATAAGGGGCTTGCATCATTTAATCTATGGACTCTGCAGTGATAGTGAATATAATTTCACCTGTGGGGGAAATTATGGCTCTCTGGCTAGTTGTGTAGCAGGCCTGACATTTGTGGATGAATTTAGGGGCACTGTGGGCATGGGGGAAAATATAGTGAGGTAATTTTTATTCCCACAGTCTAATGTCATCCGACTTGTATATGCATTTGTCTTCTAGCCAATAATGCATCTCAAAAAGTTCAAATTCACAGAGGGTTTCATGAATTTTGTAGTATTTGTTAGCTAGAGGGATATGGTCTAGGTCAACAAGAGGATAGATTAATGGGTTAACTGGTTCCTCCTGGCCTTTGTTCTTAGGAGGCATGATTCAAATTGTTTCAGAGAATTGAAAGGGTTCAGAAAAGAATTGGTTTACCGAGATTGTGTAAAGATCTGAATAGGTGAAGAAGGCATGGTAAACACAGTGTTAGGATTGATAACGATCGGATGAATGGGTTCAGAGCTCTGTAAACCTCTCACAAGAATGGAAACTGTAGATAAATATGCAAGGTAAAGGTTAAATAGGTTCATCATGCATGGTTTTATACACAATTTGGGATTTTTTCTGTTGATTCTATCGCAGATCAGTTATATTAATGGTCAATTATTTAATTAAATGCGTTAATGAATGTTTTTCTGTGGGAATGGAAATAATTGGCAACATGTGTATGTAGGTTGGCATGAAAAGATTGGTGCGCAACGGATAGGTGAGCAGTTTCAGTATTGTAGTGAAAAAGCAGGGAGGGTACGAGGCGGTAAGTAGTTTGAACGGAGGGGGCTGCGAAATGCGAAGGAGCCGCCACGTTGGTGTGGGCTCGAAAGCTAAAACAACTTTTTTCGGACCCCCCTAGGCGGTAAAGCTCAGATGGAGAGGGGGGCCAAAAGCGGATGTGGATCGTTAGATCGGGGGTGGAGGATGTGATGGGCGGATAGATGTGCGGGGTTTAAAGTGACGTGAAATGATAGATCGTTGGGTAGCGGGAAGGTTTAATGAGAATAAAACTTAGGATATATGGTAATATGCCAAGTTTTTATTTATGTGCCCAACTGCTTTAGCCAAAAACTTAGGATAAAATCATATTATCCCTTTTTCTCTTCATATGCATAAATACATTTGAAAACCTGTTGTGTAACTAGCTCCAAAAATAGAAGAAAAGAGATATCAACGCCTTAGAAATAAGCCACTTCGAGGGGGCAGCCTCCAATACATTACATGAATGAACAATTCTTGGATGATACAATTTACAAAACCTCCTTTCTATATATAGGAGTCCATGGGGCCATAATGTAATCCTAGTGGGCCACAATGTAATCCTGGCTGACCTAACAATAATAATTTAAGGGCACAATAATAACAAAATGGGGGTTACAAGGGTACAATAATAACAATAAGGGGGTTACACTAATAACAATAAGGGACTATACTAGTAATATAGGGACCTAACATGCCCCTCTCCTTCAAAAAAGTGTTGTCCTCAACGATTGAGTAGCTCTGGGTGCTTCTGTATAAAATTCTCATCCTCCCATGTAGAATCTTCAGTGGGTAAGTTCTTCCACTTGATGAGATACTCTGAAATTGATCGATTCTGTAGCTGTCGAGTTCTGGTTTCCGTGACCGCTTCAGGTTCCAATATGATTTTTCCTTCCTCATCAAGTTCTGGAAATATTGTTTGAACTGGAAGATTTTCACCTATAACCTTCTTTAAGCATGAAACATGGGAAACTGGATGTACTTGCGAAGAAGGAGGAAGCTCCAATTTGTATGCCATAGTACCAATCTTTTGCAACACCTTGTAAGGACCATAGTACTTTGGCGATAATTTATTATCATTCTTAGCTTGCTTGAGGGACATTTGTTTGTATGGTTGTAGCCGTAAAAATACCCAATCTCCTACATCAAAACTTCTCTCGCTGCGATGTTGATCTGCCTGTTGTTTCATTCGATTTTGTGCCAAATTCGGGTTATCCTTTAAGAGTTGGAGAACTTCTTGTTGATGCTCGATGTGATCTTCCACTGCTTGAACCTTCGAATTTTCTCTTAAAGATGATGTGATGGATGGTGGATGATATCCATAAAGTGCCATAAATGGGGTCATTTTTGTTGCGGTATGGAAGGAAGTGTTATACCACCATTCAACGAGAGGTAACCACTTGACCCATTGTGTTTGTTTATCAGATACAAAACAACGAAGATATCCTTACAAACATTTATTTACTATCTCAGTTTGACCATCAGATTGAGGATGATAAGATGAGCTATGAGCTAATTGAGTACCCAAACAAGAAAATAACTCCGTCCAAAAATTTCCGGTAAAAATGGGATCTCTGTCGCTCACAATAACCCTTGGGCTTCCATGTAGCTTTTGAATTCTGTCCATAAATGTAGTAGCAACTGTACTTGCTTTAAATGGATGATATAATGCACAAAAGTGTGCATACTTGGTAAGTCTATCAACTACCACCATGATGACACTCTTTCCTTCGGACTTAGGTAAACCTGTGATAAAATCCATTGAAATATCCTCCCAACGTTGACTTGGAATGGATAAAGGTTGTAGAAGTCCTGGGGTCTTAATTGTCTCAACTTTATTCTGCTGGAAAACCAAACATTCCTTCACAAACTTTTGAATATCAAATTTAAGGCCATCCGAAAAAAAATCTTTCTTGACCCTGTGGTAAGTTTTTAAAAATCCTGAGTGTCATCCTAAAAGAGAAGTGTGCAATTCCAGAAGAATCTTTTGTTTTAGTTGGGAATTATTACAAAGATATAAACGATCTTTGTACCATAAAGAATCATTTTTCCAACTAAATGTATCAGATGTACTAGGATCTTGCTGCAACTTTTGAATGAATGTCCATACATCTTTGTCCTTCTTCCATTCATCTCTTGCTTTAGTTATCCAATCTGGTTGGATAATAGAAATGGCACAAAGCAATGCTTCCACCTCTTCATTCTTTCTTGAGAGTGCATCTGCAACAACATTTAGCTTCCCTTTTTTTATATTATTTCAAAGTCATAACCCAACATCTTTGTGACCCATTTTTGCTACTCTTCTGAAGATAGTCTTTGTTCCAAAAAGTGTTTAAGACTATCATGATCAGTTTTTACCATGAAGTGTCTTCCCATTAGGTAAGTTCGCCATTTCTTTAGTGCATGCAGTATTGCTAACATTTCCTTCTCATAAATAGGTTTCTGTAAATACTTTCCTTTGATTGGACAACTTTCAAAAGCAATGGGTCTTCCCTCTTGCATTAGAACATCACCAATTTCATTTCCTGAGGCATCACATTCCACAATAAAGGTTTTTGTGAAGTCTGGCATAGCTAAGACTGGTGCTCGACACATTGCCTCTTTAAGATGTTCAAAGGCCTTAGTTGCTTCAGGAGTCCATGAAAATGCATCTTTCTTTAATAATGTTGTCAGAGGTGCTGCTATTCTCCCATAATTCTTAAAAAACTTGCGATAATACCCTGTTAACCCGAGAAATCCTTGCAACTGCTTTATGGTTGTGGGGAATTTCCATTCCTTAATGGCTTTAATTTTATTAATTAGTAGAAATTCTTTCGGTAAAAATCACATGTAAAAGAACGTGGTCGACGCGTTTCGAACCAACCAGTGTGGTTCATCATCAGGACTATGAGAGATCAGATCCAGACATTAAGTATAAATAGATGTAGAAATGACTCAACTAGCCGTTAGGATAACTAGTTATCCTAGCATTTAGTTCAGAGCAAACTCATCTATTTATACTTAATGTACGGATCTGATCTTCTCATGATACGATGATGAACCACAGCTGAGTGGTCAAAGCAGTCGTGCTGCGTTCTACATGTGATTTCTGCAGAATTTCTACTGAATTTATATTATGGATCACGGAGGCTTTAATTTTATTTACAGGGTCTACCTTAACACCCTCATGAGATAATATGGCTAGATCATTCACCTCTTGTACTCCAAAGAAACATTTGGACTTTTTTGCATATAATTGTTTCTCCTGCAATAGTTTGAGCACCCTGTCAACATGTTCAACATGATCCTTCCAAGACCTGCTGTAGATTAGTATATCATCAAAAATACTAGCACAAATTTTCTAAGGAAGGGTTTGAAAATGGAATTCATCAACCCTTGAAATGTAGAAGGTGCATTGGTAAGGCCAAAGGCATGACCAAAAATTCATAATGACCCTCATGAGTTCGAAATGTTGTTTTTGGAATATCTTCAGTCTTCATTCTAATTTGATGATATCCTGAACGAAGATCCAACTTGGTAAAATAAATTGCTCCATGTAATTCATCCAATAATTCATCAACCACAGGAATGGGAAATTTGTCTTTAATGGTGAGCTTATTGAGCTCCCTATAATCTGGACACATTCGCCATGATCCATCCTTCTTGTGTACCAAAACTACAGGAGCAGAGAAAGAACTTTGACTAGGTTGAATTATACCCGCCTCTAACATTTGTGCAATCATACGTTCAATTTCGCTCTTTTGGAAGTAAGGATATCTATAAGGCCTGATGTTTGGAGGAACACTTCCTGGAATCAAATGAATAGCATGATCATGATCACGAATAGGTGGGAGTCCTTTGGGATTTTCAAACACCTTGAATGATTGTCCAAGACTTGTTGGAGATCTGCAGAAATAGATGATTTTGATGTCGGAACTTCTAGAGAGCATAATTGTGCAATTACGCCTCGTTGTTCTTTCTTTAGAAGCTTTGTCATGACATTAGATCTTATTATCCTTCCTGGCTTCCCTTCAATACCCCGTAATTCGACTTCCTTTCCTTCTGAAAAAAATTTCAAGAAAGTTCTTGAAAATTAAAAGCTACCGTCCCCAAAGATTGTAACCATTGTACTCCTAGTACAACATCAGCACCTCCCATAGGAATGGAAAGCATTGGACTAGTCAGTACATATTCCCCCATGGTTAGCTTGATATTATGGCATTTTCCAGAGCAATTTATAGTTCCTCCATTTGCAACCATCACTTGAGATTCTGGTGCTGGGTATAGGAAACAATTTAATTCCTTGGCTACCTTACAATGAATAAAATTATGGGTGCTACCTGAATCAATCAACAATATTACCTTTTTCTTCTTGATTTGTCCTTGTATCTTGAGAGTTTGAGGAGTGGTAATTCCTGCCAGTGCATTACACGATATGGTCGGATTCATTTCTTCCTCTTCTAGGGTTGGTTCCTGGTGTATATCCTCTTCTTGTTCATTTTCTTCTTCCTCTCCACAATCTATGTAAAATAATTTCTTCTCAGCACACTTATGACCTTTAGTGTATTTGCTATCACAACTGTAGCAAAGCCCTTTTGCTCTTTTTTCTTCCAATTGTTGTGGTGTCAACCTTGTAGGTTGTGGAAATCTAGGTGTAGCAACACTTCCTTCTTTATAGAATTGAGTGGTAGGCTTCTTTGTCGCCATAATTTTACATTCAACTTTTCTTGCCAACCTGAATGCCTCCTCCAATGAATTAGGTTCCAAAACGCGAACTTCATGTTGGATGCTATCCTTTATAGTGCCTATGAAGAGGTCAATCCTGTGTTCCTCTGGAATATCAGTTTCCCTTATATTCAATTTTTGGAAGTCCTCAATGTGCTGCCCCACTAAACCCTTTTGTTTGAGATTTATCAATTGGCTAAAGAAGGTGTTTCTCTTTGTATCCTCATAATGTGCTATCATTTCCTCCGTAAAAATTGACCAAGTGACAATTTTTTACGGGAGCAAAGCCATTGATACCATACAAATGTATTTTGTTCTAAATGTAAAGTTGCAATGCGTACCTTTTGTGTGTTTTGCACGTTATGGAGATCAAAATATTGCTCCATCTGTAGTATCCATGTTACCGGATCCTTTCCATCAAACTTCCTCATCTCCATTTTTGGAATATGGTGGTTTTTCCCGCCAACATTAGAATTTATGAAATCATGATTAACATTTATTTTGTTCTCATCATGAGGTTCTTCTACCATCTTTTCACAATTAGGAAACATTTCTTGTATCAACTTTGTCAAACCTTCAATGTCTGCTTTTAGATCATTCTTCATGTTTTCCATGTTGTCTTTCATGTCCACTTCCATGCCATCCATCTTAGCTTCCATGCCTTTCTTCAAACCGTCCATATTCGCTTCCATACCTTTCTTCAAAACTTCCATTTCATTTTTGTTGCTCTTTGCGAGAGTGAAATTTGTTGCACTTGCTCTTGTAATTTTGATAGATCATGTTGCAATTCTTCATCTTCATGAGTCATAGTAGAGCCTTCTGAAGGCTTAATGGGTGTTGAATTATTTTTACGGGGCATATTTTAGAACCCAATGCTGATATCTATTATACAATATGCCGTTGGAATCAATTCAAATTGATTCTTCAAACAAGACTTATGCAATTCGAAAAAAAAAATAAAAAAAATAAAAAATAAAAAATAAATAAAAAATAAATAAAAAAAATAAAAAAAATACACACCTTTTTCTTGATTTTGAGGAGCTCGATATTGAAATTGGAATATCTTTGTGATTGCAGAACTTCAATATTTTAATTTATGTACCAACGTATCCCTCTGAATTCTCTTTCTAATGCCATAGGTCTGACTTGATTTGGATTCTCCAAGACAAAGTTGTGTCCAATCTCTCACAATGACCTAATTATGGACTGGTTCAGTAGAGCGAACTTGTACGACTTGCCATGTGTCATTGTTTCATCTTTTAGCTCTAAAATTGATATCCAAGAAACTGCAGTCCGTTTTATTTCAACCACTTTTTACGGAACTCCAATCTGATGCTGAAAGAGAGAGTTATGAATCTTTTCCCACGATCACCTCTTTGAGATGAAATTCGGGAGCCTGAAAAATCACTACCTTCCACAGATCATATCTCCAAAAATGTTGCGAACCAAGCTCTGAAATTTTTTGACAAGTTTCCTCAGGATTTCGGCTTCGCACCCTAAAAATTTCAAATTCTGAACCTTCGTAGAAAAAAAGTTATAGCGCAAATTCCACGATGACCTGTTTAGGAGCCTGAAAAAAAGACCTAACTTCCACAGATCATATCTCCAAAAATATTGCGAACCAAGATCTGAAATTTTTATACAATCTTCCTCAGGATTTCAGCTTCGCACCCTAAAAATTTCAGCTTCTGAAACTTCGTAGAAGAAAATTTATAGCGAAAATTCCACGATGACCTAGTGTTTCGAGCAGCGAAACCCTAGAATCCAAAGCTTTGATACCAAATGTTGTGTAACCAGCTCCAAAAATAGAAGAAAAGAGATATCAACGCCTTAGAAATAAGCCACTTCGAAGGGGAAACCTCCAATACATTACATGAATGAACAATTCTTGGATGATACAATTTACAAAACCTCACTTCTATATATAGGAGTCCATGGGGCCATAATGTAATCCTAGTGGGCCACAATGTAATCCTAGCCGACCTAACAATAATAATTTAAGGGCACAATAATAACAAAATGGGGGTTACAAGGGTACAATAATAACAATAAGGGGGTTACAATAACAACAATAAGGGACTATGCTAGTAATATAGGGACCTAACAAAACCAAAACTTAGGATAACCAATTTTAATTATTTTCAAAGATCCAAAACAACTTCTACCTACCCATTGAATTTTATTTCTTTTGCTAAGCTAACATTTTTTCTTCTTTTTCTTAGGGTGCATTTAAGCTAGGAAACCCACATCATTTTTTTTTATAAAAAATCTAACCTAATCTATCACTTATTTCTTCTATTGATTCAAATTAAGCAGTTGAATCAATTTCATTTTCTACCTAACTACTGATTTGCCAAGATTAAATTGTTTTGCAAATATTTATTCACTAACCTAATTAACAAGAAAATAAAAATTGTTCAATCATGATTAAGTTGTATGATTTGAACAAAAATATACTTATTGTGGCATTTTAAGACAAGCTGCACACAATATTATTAGATTTTGACATAAAGAAAACTAATCTATCAGTAGTGGCATTTGAATTTGCAACACTTTTAGTGTTATTTCTGTTTTTTCTTTTGTGGGGTTCTTATTTTCTTTTTATTCTTTTCAACTTTTCTTTCTTTTTGTCTTTTTCTCTGTATTCATTTTTTTACATACCTTCTTTTCATTTTCTTTTATATATATATTTTTGGAAATCGATTGCATATTGAAAATTATTTACAATGTAAAATCAAAAATACAAAATACTCAATCACCTTGAGATCCTATAAAATATAGGACCCTAACAGAGGGAACTCACACTCTTGGAGGAGGGAGAAAAGAGGAGGAGGTGTGAGTTAGGAGAGAAAAAGAGAGTCGGGGCCACCAAGGAGAGAGAAGGGAGGCCAATGAATATAAATAAGGAGAGGAGGCCTTCATTTGGATCTTTTGGAAAATTTTACTTATGAACATAAGTTTTCTTGAGTTGTTTAGCCAATACATTCAGTGTTGTTTAACACAAGGAATTCCAGCTCTACCTTCAATGAACCTCAAGTGTAACCCTATGAGAGTAAAGAACAGTTTGTCCCTGGGATTTTCTAGAGCCACATTAACGATCATTTCAGTTGGTGCATGCTTCACCTTGGGCACAAAATAGATATTCATGGGGCTAAGTGGAGCTAGCAAATGGGGTTGTTTGACCAGACCCTTTACAGGAGAGACATCTACCTTGGGGGAAACATTCTAAGTGGATTTTGCAGGGCTGGAAGTGGAGTATTTCTTGAGGGATGAATTGCATCATTTTGGGCTTGCGCAAGGGTCACTAACTAGGGCCTGCACAGGGGTTGAGAGAGGAGGAGATTGGGAGAGATAAGGACTAGAGGAATTAGGGAAATCTAGAGGTAAATTGCTGCAGGAGTTTAGGAGGCTTGGAGTGGTGGATTGGAAGTTTTCTACAAAAAATTCCTCCGAGTAGTGCCCATTGGTGGCTTGGCTAGGCAATTCACATTAATTTGGGGTCTCTAGGACCGTCAGATCTAGGTCAAACCCTTACTGGGTTTTTCTTGGTTTAGAGGGAGGAAGTATCTCCTAATTTTGTGGAAATTTCTAAGCAAGTTTGAGGGATGAAACCTCAATTCCATTTCATCAGCCAATAATAGTAATCTTTTAGGCCATCGTAGTGATTTTTAGTGGAGGAATTTCAACACTTGGGCATCTCACTTCCAACCTGGGTTATTATTTGCTTTTTGTAGCAAGCTTGGGTTCCTCTTTTTATGCTTTTATGTACTCCATCCCATCCAAAATTAATAAAAAGGCTCAAGAATTTGGCATATATTTTCTTATGTTTTAATCTTTTTGTGTTTGTGCTACATTTCCTAGTTGTTGTTGTGATCCATGTTTTGTTAATCACTTAATATTTCCAATTTGGAATATTACAATGGTATCAGAGCATGAATTTGGCCAATAGTGGGTTAAAATCAAAGTTACCATATTGTCGTATGGTTCCTGGAAAATAAAGGAGCTAAGTTCGCATATTAAAATTCTATATCCATTTTCCAAAGAATAATTATTGTAGGTGAATTTACAGTAATTTTCCACTGCCAAAGTGACACATTTTGTGGGAGTGAAATTGTTATTTCATGAGGTTTGTTTAATTTCTATTCCCAACTCAGCTTGTGGAGCTGATTTGTATCATTATTACATGAGGACGAATTCAGATTGCATGAGGCCGAATATTATTTCAAGGAATCAGAATATATTTCAGAGTATTCTTCCAATAAAGAACAAAATTATATCATGATTTTAGGGCCGAATATATGTGTACCTACACGATATTTCCATTTTTATGTTTAAGACCAAAATCATGTTGCATTACTAGAGATCAAATTGGTGGATTTGTTGAAGATACCGAGTTCATCCAGAAGTGACTAGTTATTTGCGGGTTCATTGAATTGTTTTCCATTTACAATATTTAGAAGTGTTGAGATTCAACACCCACACTAGTGCATTAAGCACCTCATTGCATTAATCACCTACACTAGGGTGGGGCCCACAGGGCTATTTTTGGGTGCATGTATATTTTTATTATCTCTTAATTTAGATGGACATTAAATTGTAATCTATTCTCAATGTGGACTTGAAATATTTAACTGAAGTGGAAAATTCAATTAACTAGTGAATTTCGAGTTAGAGGTGGGTTGGTGGGATATGCAGAGTAATTCTAGTTGTAACCAAGTTCGAAGTGTAGTGGTGCATGAGTTGGTGCAAGTTGTAAATAGTTTAACTCAGTTAAGTGATTTAAACTCAGTTGTGATAGTTGTAACTAAAGATACACTAGTGAGATATATAATGAATTAAATATTAATTAATTCACAATCAATGATCTCACATGCAACTGAGGATTTACTATTATTAGCTGCATGCATGTCAGATCCAGTGGAGACCTAGTCGAGTTCTAGGTGAAAGGGAATTTGACTATCATTTGTGACATTATCCGCTTGCACACATGCAAGCAAACACTCATTGGATGTGCCCATGATACTTGCGAAGTAAAGGTAGGCAGGATTGCATCAATTCAAGGATTTCAATCAGCAGGGATTGCGCAGTGAAGGCAGGCTGTCTGGAGGCAGTAAATTGGATAAGGGATTTGCCAATTTTTGTATGACAATGTGAGACAATTAGCTGATGTACTAAGGGATATTTTATGAAGAGTTTTGTATGTAATTGTTTCATGATCCATGATATAATATTCAATATAATATAGTGAGGTTTTTAGCTGTAAGCTTTCCCCAGGAAATTATCTGTGTTGTGTGTGATTGATCTTTCTTCATGTTCATGTGATTAGCGATTGTGTTTTTAATTCCACAAAAGATTTGTAGAAGCGATTTAGTATTTAAATTTAGCACATTTTTATTTTGGGTGAATCCAAGATATACATGCTTGTTGTATAATTTCTACATGATATCAGAGCACAGGAAATTTCAGAAGTGAAGCAGGAGCTGAGTTTGTGACTGGATAGAATTCGAAGTTGTAGAAAGACTTTCTTGGTGCTACAGCTGATTCAAGATGGAAATGGCTTTCAATGGCTTGAGGTTAGAGTATGCACTCGAGGGAATCTCAAACTACATTTCTTGGAAGGACAGGATGGAGGTAGTACTTGAAGACAATGGCTTGAAGGAATTCATTGACAAAGATGTTCCTAAGCCAGATGTTGAAGATGCTGCCAATATTGATGCACGACAAAAGAAAGTGGCAAAGGCGAGGAGGATCCTGTTGGAGGGAGTACGAGACCACATTGTCTCAAGCTTGCATGGGAAAGCCACACCATATGCTATATGGAAGGCTTTGACATATCTATTCCAAAGCAGCAACGACCATAGGAAATTGGTGCTCAAAGTTAAACTCAGGAAGATCAAGATGGAAAAGGGCGATACCATTCCAAAGTATCTCACAAAGTTTGTCCAATCTTGGGATGAACTTGGGAGTGTGGGAATAACATTTATTGATGGTGATTTGGTGAGCTTGGCTCTCCTAGGACTTCCTAAGATTTGGCACAGTTATCAAGACTTTGTTAACAGACGGGAAAAATTTCAGGATTAGGAGCGATTGTGGTTGGATCTGGTGCAGGATGAGTTCAGAAGGAACACCAGAGATGGATCTTCATCTAAGAATGAGGATGAAGAGGATTGTGCTTTGGCGGCCAAGGCAAGGAAGGGGAAATGGAAGAATTTTCCTTCAAAATCCGAGTCCAAAGGCAAGAAGCAGCACATGTCCAAGGTGAAGTGTTTTCATTGTCACGAACATGGGCATTTCGCTACTAATTGTCCACAAAAGAAGAAGAACAAGAAGGCTGCTGGAGCTACAGCTAGTGAGGCCCTTGCCTCACAATTTGAGCTCGACTTCTCCTTTATTGCATGCATGGTGTTCAGTGCATTGGGATCGGTGTGGTATTTGGATAATGGTGCTTCCTTTCACATGACAGGAGATAAGGAACTTTTCAGTGACTTGGAGGAGAAATATCTCTAGATGCATATTGAGATGGGTGGTGACGGACAATACAGTGCTACCAGGATTGGTACCATTACCTTTCAAAGGGAGCTAGGTAAACCATTTCAATTAAAATATGTAATGCATGTACCAGGTTTGAAGAAAAATTTGGTCTTAGTCGCAATGTTGGAGGACAAAGGCTATTACGTTGTTTTTAGTGATGGAAAATATTTCTTGTGACATAAAATGATGGGTCAAGCGAAGATGATAGGGATTCGAGTTAAGAATATCTACAAGCTGGAGGTAGATGGCTACACTACTATGATGGACAAGGCAGAGAAAGTGGTGAGCTGGGATGAGGGCGAATTATGGAATAGGAGATTGGGCCATCTTCATCATGGAGCCTTGAAAGTCATGCAGAAAATTTCTACTGGACTTCCAATGGGAACACTTGCTGATCTGAAAGGAGTGTATTAGTTTGCTATTCTAAGTGTCCTTTCAATAATAAAAACATGTACAATTTGTCTCCATTTGTTTTCTTAGGGAATGAGTTTTTTTAACCATGAAACATAGATGAATTTGTGAGTTTTAAGCATGAAAATAAGCCTAAATAACATTGTACAACAGTGTATAAAAGATAAATAACATCACACATAAGTTTTACACATCAAGCATGATGAAGCAGTTCACCCCTCCTGGGCTACATCTGCTGGTCCAGCTCCCAATGGCATGTCCCTCTTTGTCATTATGCTCAAAATTGCAAATACATGTGTTTACAAGCCTCTAATGGTTGTTTTCTCTGCACCAGTAGCTCCAAAATGCTCAAATTAGTCTAGGTAGACTCTTTTTTTTACCCAAATTGATCAAAAATTGACCTCTCAAAGATTTTCCCCAATAACAGCTAGAAAAACTCCACTAAAAGTGGAGAACTGCAGTTAACTACAGTTAATTTGGCAATTATCCTTAAATTTTAGGTCGGCGCTAAAACTCTCGCCAGTATTGACAGTTTGAATTAAAAACTAGTGGTTAGGGGCGAAGTGGTCACAAGTCGACCCCCCTTACCTCGCGGTCACGGTTTTAAATTTCCGCATAACAGATGGAGTGGAACCCGAAGTCATAAAGGTTCTAATAACCTTTTTTGAAAATGTCGCAAGAAATATCTTCATTCCACGCATGTGATTGCGTTAGATACCGCCGGAGGTTACGTTACCGGAAACTGTCGTAATGAAGTTTAATGTCATGGTGTGACATGTGACAATGATCGCGAAGCCACGGAATTAAGGTTTGGATAGCCGCCGGTTCGATGGTTTGATGCTGCGGTTTTAAATGTCATGTGACCAACAACCTTGGGGCCGCTGGCGGGTTGGGACTGCCGGTGGTCCCCAGTCAGCATTGAAATTGTTACACTTTAAAATTATGCGGCAGACTATGGAGGTAAGAACTACATGGCAGAGGAGATGGTGGAGGTCTTTGTGCGTGCGCCAGAGGTCGTGGGGACGAACTCCCCCCCCCCGACTCCACCAAAATTTTAGAGTAACCTCCTGGGGACATGTGGCAGCCTCCAAGCTTGCCATGTGTCACTCATCCAACGGTTCTCTATAAAACATACATCTCCAACTCTTCAGCCCTAGATGCACCATGTGGCGAGATCTAATTGGTTATGAGAAAAGGGAATATTCCCAGCATATGCCCCCTGCTGACTGGGCATCCCAGTCACCCTGTCACAAAATTTTTAGCTATTTAGGAAAACGAGCAGAATGCGATGTCTTCCTCATACGAAATCGATTTTTCGAACCGTTCTCTGCACCAGAAATGCAACAACGAGACCTATCTGATCGCTCAGGTTCGTTAAAGTTTCGAGCACTTTCAATTTTGAGCAAAACATATGATATCCTAATCACTTGCTCAGTTATATCAGTGCAAGGGTTGCACCATGGGGAAGCATGTAAAGTCCACCTTTCATGAGAAGGAGAACTGTGCTTCGGGGATCCTTGAGAGAGTTCACATAGAGGTTTGTGGACCATTCTCGGTTGCTTCAACAACAAAACATAAGTACTATGTAATATTTTTTTATGAATTTTCTCGTAAATGTTGGATCCTCCTCATGCAGAAGAAATATCAAACATTCTCTAAGTTCTGTGAGTTTAAGGCATTGGTGGAGAAAGAGTCGAGGAAGCAAGTGAAGGCTCTTAGGAGTGATAATGGTGGAGAATACATCTCTAACGAATTCAATAACTTATATAGAAGAGAATGAATTCTAAGGGAACTCATAGCGCCTCATAACCCACAATAGAATGGGGTCATGGAGAGGAAGAACAGAATGATCGTGGGTGCAACACGAGCGATGTTGCATGATCAGGGCCTACCAATGCATTTGTAGGTGGAAGCATGCAACACTGCAGTTTATGTGCAAAACCGTTGTCCTCATAAAGTACTTGGCATGAGTACACCTGAAGAGGCTTTCACTGGTAAGAAACCTGATGTTTCACACTTTAATATTTTTGGCTCATCTGTTTATGTGCATGTGACCAAGGACGCTAGGAAGAAGCTGAAACTGACTGCTGAAGTTGGGATTTTTGTGGGGTACACAGAAACACCCCATAATTATCATTTGTATTTTCCAAACAACAGAATGATTGTTGTGCAACGAGATATAAAATTTGATGAGGGGAAATCCATGCGGTTGTCCTTTGAGAGGGAGTTGGACTTGCATGCTGAGGAGGAACTGTTGGTTCCCAAGGATGAGTCTCAAGATGTGATTCAGCCACATGATGATGTTCATGGAGTGGAGGAAATGACTCATGCAAATCCATCCATCACAAATGGAAAAAGGCGCACCACAGAAGTTGATAGGTTGAGACTTGATGCAGCATAGAATGTAGGAGCCCCTACTTCAAAATGCAGACAAAGACAGTCTCCTAACCGATTTACTAGATACATGGCTCTTATGAGAAAATGTATTATGACTGAACCATGTTCCTTTTAGGAAGCAGTGCAGCAGCCTACTTGGGTTGATGCAATGGTGGAGGAGTATGAATCCATTGTCAAAAACAATGCATGGGAAATTTTCCCAAGCCCAGTTGACAAATCAATGGTAGGTTTGAGATGGATCTACAAGGTAAAGCAACTCGCTGATAGGAGTGTGGAGAAATACTAGGCCAGATTTGTGGCCTGAGGTTTCTCACATATTGAGGGGATAGATTATGATGAGAATTTTGCGCCTGTCGCAAGGTACTCTTCAATAAGATCCATCCTTGCACTTTCAGTGCAGATGGGCTGGTGCATTCATCAGATGGATGTGAAAATTGTGTTTCTCAATGGGATCATTGAGGAAGAGGTGTAAATAGAGTAGCCTGAAGGTTTCGAGATCTTCAAAAATGAGTCACATGTGTGTAGGCTCAAAAGAGCATTGTATGGGCTGAAGCAAGCACCTTGTGCTTGGTACACTCGGATAGATAGTTATTTCATCGAACTGGGCTTCACCAAAAGTGAAGCAGATGAAAACCTATACCAGATTATAGTTGAGGGTAAGCTATTGATCATTTTTATTTATGTTGATGATTTAATTTTAACTGGTGATGAGCAGCTGATACACTCATGCAAGGAGGATATTGCAAGGGAGTTTGAAATGAAGGACACGAGTCTCCTTCATTATTTGCTTTAGACACATCACCATGGGATAGGTGAAACACATCGATGTGCGAGTCAAGAACCTGTATGCTCTCGAGGGTTAAAATGCATGCGAAGCCTTGAGGATCAAGGAAAAGGTTAGAGACTTTGTGGTTGAGAGGGAGCATAAATTACCTCTCAAAATGCAGCCTTAGAAAGTTGTGGAGTAGCCACAATTAGAGAAGCAGAGAGGAGATCGATTGGAGGAATCCACTCAAGCAGATACCTTCAATAGGGGGAAATTTCGAGCCAGGTGGGAAAAGGGAGCACATGTAGCCATACCTCCAGGAGAGAGGTGGGGTGATGTGAAGTCATAATCCCAAGAGAAGAAATTTGGGTAGGGTCCATAGAGATGTTTTGTCTCATGGATCATTACCTTGCTACAAGATCCTACAATATACAATAGAAGGATGGATCAATAGTGGTTGATGAAGTCAGATGTCAAAGTGACAAATGTCAAATATTGGAGCACAAATCAGAGTCGGCAGTAATGTAGATGGCACATATGTAGAGTCAACAACAATGCAAAGTTTTCAATAGACAATGCAGTAGCTAGTAGCAGTGAGAGACTCTAAAGACAGATGCATCGTACTAATTTAGTTCAGATGTTTTTTTAGTTTTAGAAGTTGTAGTAGCAAACAACACTAGAGAAGTGTTGCATGTAGAACATTTCAAAGGTACAAGATTAGGATAGAGTTGAATTCCTTTCTTGTTGAGAGGGAGTATTGAAATTGGCAACAAGAAATATTGAAAATGGAACCCATGAGGCTTTTGATTTAATTTTCCCTTAATTAAATTAGAAGTAAATTGTAATTCCACATCACATGACAACTTGTAAGTGTTAACTGAGTCAAGAATACTTAGTTAGTTCAATCAATTCGAGTTGAGGGTCAAAATAGAGGCATGTAGAGTGTTGGGGCCTTTTTTTTTAGTAAGAAAATTTTGAGTTGCGGAAGGCCAAGTGGCGGGAAGAATAGGTGGAAGAGAGCCATAACGAAAGTAAAGGAACCATTGCGGTTGTGGAGAATATACAAACAAGTGGCGGAGCAAAGACAGGTAGCAGAACAGATGGCAGAAACAAGGGATAGTGAACAAATAGAAGGACTCCTAGAGGTAGAGCCAAACATGGAAGAAGATAGAAAGTAGCAGAGCGTAGGAGAAAAACCGAGAGAAGAAGGGGTGAAGACTGATAGTGCCAGTCGGCGGAGGTAGATAAGAAAGGGAAAAGAGAGTTTTCTCGGTGATCTGTGGGTGGGAAACTGTTCTGGGAAGAAGATTGAGTTTTGTGTCCTCAAAGCTGTGTGGAGCTTGAAATGTATTGTGCTGTATTACGCTGAACTCTGTGGAGTATAATATGTATTGTGCTGATGATATAATATAATAGAGAAATGTCAGGTTATGGATTATATGATGTGTATGACAGTTAGCTTCTTAGCCGTGTGTTCATTGATTTTAAAATTTTTGATGTTCTTGTTGATAATTGCTAAATGGTAGCTTGTGTCCTGATTCATATGCAATGAATGTGTTCGGTATAACTATAACGTCTGGTTAGCTGTTAGCAGTCTCTCTCTTCGGTAGTATGGTTCTAGCTCTTTATCTTGGTAAGGTCACGACACACCTCAGGTGAGATGCCTTTCTCTCTTGAGCATGGTGAAAATGTCGGCGTTGTCCTAGACTACAACAGAATCTTGTTGGCCCTGAGCCTGAACCTAGGTCTTACCCAGAAGTCACCCTTTTTCACGAGCAAATGGTTCTGTTGTTGGGACATGAAAACTTACTAGAGAGCTAGATCATGGTATCAAAGATCTAAAAAATGGAGTTGTGTAACTGGTGGGATAATCATGTAGATTAGTTCATATCGCAATAGGTGGAGCTTCGACATTAGAAGGAAAGAAATGTTAAGGATCAAGTTCTGTTTTCTAATTTGGGCAGTGATTTGTATGAATTTTTTTGGGGAAAATTTCCTAAAGAGCTCCATAACTAGTTGCGAAGACTCCAGATTAAAGCACTTTTGGAGGATTGTGTCGATCCCGTCACAGTTGGACGCATACAAACCTGATGACATTACACAGACTATAGACGGAGCTAACCCAAGCAGTATACTTTTGGGTTCAGACTACCTTGGAGGGATATGTCGTAGAGCTCACAGCTGAATGTTAACAATATTTTACAAAAGAAAAAGATATATTTAAGTCTGGGTTGTAGGGAAAGTTGTTGAAATAAATACTGTTGTGGATTAAAGCTTTAATTGTGGATGAGGGACTAATGACTTTCCAAAGTCCCGTGATGGAAGCTTAAACCTCCAGTACTGGGGGAAGGACTTAAGGGAGAGATGCTACGAACAAGGGAAAAAGGGGAATAGGGATATGGACGTCAGTACCTATAGTAGGTTGAGGGAGTTAAGAGCACATCGGAGGGTGCTAATCACTGAGAAGTGGCGGGAAAGGGCAATACAGGAGTTTGAGAAGCAAAAGAGGAGTACACTACAAGGAGAATAGGTGCCACAGATGACAGGGAGGAGAGAAGATGAAGTAGGACCTAAAGGAATGGACGGGTCCACCAAGGAAGTTAGACGGGTTCACAAGAGCCCATCCCAAAGAGAGAAGGGAAAAAGGTCCAATAAAGAGGAGGACACACGCCCCGAGGATGTGTCCAATGTTGAGCTTCATGTTCTGATGGAAAAACTGTTCCGAGAGAGGCCGACAACCACAACACAAGGTAATACTATTCCCCAAGTTTCAAGTAGCACTTGTCCTAACCTTCCCCTGGTACTTTACCACCCGCTTGATAAGTTTTTGACAAAGTTGCAAAAGTCTAGCAAGTTGTATAGTGTTCAGTCTATAGTGCAGATAGCCACTAACATTAGTACTAGCAGTAGGATTTCTCATCCAGGAAGTAGAGGATTCATATTAGTTCCTCCCACACAAGTCAAAATTCCAGGATCATTTACTCGATATCCAGAATTTTCTGGAAATGGTAATGATGATGTAGAGCAGCATTGGTATCTATTCGAAGCAATTTGGAGAGCTCTTCAGACACCAGATGCATTTAAATTAATTGAATTTCAAACCACGCTAAGGGAAATATCATTACGATGGTTTATCAAATGGTCGGAAGTACACCAGAGCCTAGCTATAGATGATTTAAAAGAGAGCTTGTACAAGAATTCAAGCTCCCTCAGACTAATCAGCAAGGATTGTCTAAAGTATTGGAGATTAAACAGAGGGAGGGAGAAACATCCTCAAATCTAATGAGAAGGTTAAAATATGCAATCGGGAAACCGAGTTACCTGATTGATCCAAATCACCAACGGGACTGGTTCATTAAAGCACTCTTACCCTTGACAAGAACACCATTGACCTAACAAAAGATTGATACCCTTAAAGATGCACTAGAGCAAGCAATGAAGATAGAAGCAATGGCTGGCTACCCACAGGAGTTTAGGGGGGGAGTAGCTACCCAAGATCCGTCCATATTGGGATTGCAACATCAAATAGAAAGTTTGACAAAAATCTCAAGGATATTCAGTTGAAAAGACTAGCACGACCCAATGTGTGGTGTACACATTGTATATTGGAAGGACATGTGGTTACAGAGTGCCCGAGGTTGTGTGGAGCCAATGTTGGGACTTCGGTGACAGGAGCACAAGGAATGCCACCAGTGGGAGGAGTTGCGCAAGTAAATACTCAAGGACTGTACTAAGCACAACCCCATTTCCTGGGTTTTCCTAACCAAAAAACTTTGGCGACAGCATAATACTATGAAATATGTAAGGGTATTGGTCATCCTCCACATTTATGCCCAACCTTACAAAAAAATTCAAATGTCCCAAATAACTTCTACTGTGAATTTTGCGATTCAAAAACTCATCATGCAGAGCAGTTCAGAGCCCTGGATGCATTAGCAAACCAACTGGATAGATCATCCTACAGATTAAATGAAACTTCGAGATGATGAGGAGGATCAGGAATGCGAGGGGGCAAGACTGGAGGAAGAGGACATTTGAGATGTTACAATTGTGATCAAGAAGGCCATGTAGTGAGAGAGTGTCCACTACCAATGACCATGGTGTTCCAGAGCAGAGTGAATGCACATGCCACTGAAGACTGTCCAGAACTAATCAAAAGGTGGGAAGAGATAAATAGGAAATGGGGAGCTAATTTGGTCAATGCAGAGCCAAGAGTAGTCGAGACACAGCCTCTGCCGAGTGTGGCCATAATAACCCTAGGAGGGAAGAAAACCATGGAGGATGCATGAGAGATGGAACTGGAAAAAGTAATCAAACCAGCATCCCCAAAGAAGATCTTTAATCCAGAGCAACAGAGACAATACTTTAAAGAAGCAATGGAAACATTCTCAAAGCTAGAGAGCCACAAGGATATGGAACTAATACAACCAACCAAGGAAGGAGGGAAGATGGCTACCACAGGAACACCGATAAAAGAATGGTTCCGACTGTTCTTGAAGATTGTAAATTACAGACAGATGCTGGAGTAGTTAAAGAAAAATATGAAAATAGTAGTAGAAGAAGGGATAGAGCACGAGGACCCAATTAACACTAACCTTCCAAAACAGTATATAAAGAGAGTGAAAAGAAACAAAAGAAGAATGGGAAAGGAATTTTTCATAAATGCTCAAGTTTTGGGATTTCAAATAAGAGACGAAATGTTGGATCTAGGATTAGATGTGAATATTTTGCCTAGAAAGACATGGGAAGCATTAGGAAAGCCAAAGTTGGCGTATTACCCTATAAAACTAAGAATGGCGAACCAATATTGCATTGTACCGGTAGGAAGGTTGGAAGAGGTTGAAGTAGATGTTGCGGGAGTAAAAACTGACACAGATTTTGAAGTGATCGACATTATGGGAGATAAGGATCCATACCCATACCTGTTGGGGATAGACTGTGCATTTGAAAATTATGTAGTTATTGATTTGAAGTAGAAGTTATGATATTCGAAGACGGTGAAGTCAGAGTGGTCCAACCATTGGATCCATATCAGGGACCCCGATATACAGAAACCGTCAAGACCATGGAAGATGTAGAACTTCTCGACCAACTTTACCAAATGATGGCAAACAAAAGAGAAGATTACATTAACCCTACAGCAGGAGGAATATTAAGTTGGCGAAGTGTTCAAAGTTCTGACGTCAGATTGGAAGTTGGATGGGACGATTAGAAGCTAGGCGGATATGAGATCAATACTAGAAGATGTGCTGCTATTCATGGATTTAAATGGATAGACATAGAGGTAAGGGGTTACCCCACCCTTACTAACATGCAAACTGTAAATACTTTTATTAGCGAAATTGAAGATAATGTGCCAGGGGAGCATAAGGTTCCTCTCATGGATGTGGCATTGCAATCTACTTCAACAAGGTGGTGGGAAAATTACCACAACTATCTTCATATATGGGAAGAGGTAGCAAAGGCGCTGAAAACATTATTTCAGGCGTCTTTAGGACTTCAACTAGAAGAGAAGTACATAGGAGTTTCAGATTCCCAAGTACATGTAAAAAGCTGTGAATACAAGTGGGAAATGGAGGGATACTCGAAATCCTTGTGGGTTCATAACTTTATACATTCATTAGATACGATCCTGCAAGCTTTGTACCTGATAGAAGAAAAGAAGAGGAAAACAGGTAGCTGGGAGACAATAGCGGAAATATTTACACAAATTTTCTCCTTCACGAGGGATAATGAACAAATTACAGAGACCTTGCAGGCGGTCAAAGGAATTCTATTTTGTTCAGAACTTGCAGAAGCGGAGGAAACACTTGTGTCAGACTAGATACCCGAGTCTAATTATCAAGAAGTGGTAACATGTGGGAAAATAGACCAGGGAATAGATGATGATGATTTGGAAAATCTCAGACATTTGTCATTTGAAGAAAAGGAGGGAGAGCATAAAATACATGAGGAACCTACCACATTAGGACTGCACCTATTACCCTAAGGACAAAGAAACAAATTATTGGCAGTCAAGAGAAACCCAAAATAACATCTATAGGGATTATTGGGATGAAGAGGCCACAAAGGAAATCTTTGATTTGATAAAGGAATACAAAGATCTATTCCTGTCTTCTGTAGTAGAACTAAAAGGCATCAAGGGAGATTTGGGGGAGATGCGGATAATACTGAAACCTGATGCCAGAATAGTAAAGCATAGACTTTACCTCCTAAAACCAAGGGTGAAAGAGGAAGTCAAAGCATAAATAGACAAGATTTTGAAAGCAGGATTGATTTTCCCAGTTGAGGAGGCAGAGTGGGTTAGTCCAATAGTGATACAAAATAAAAAGGAGAAGTCAGAAATTAGGGTGTGTGTAGACTACAAGAGTCTAAATAATGCGTGCATCCATGATCCTTTCCCAACACCATTCATTGATGAAGTCCTAGATAACGTGGTGGGAAATGAAGCATATTCATTCACAAACAGATTCTCTGGCTATCATCAAGTCCAAATAGCAGAGGAAGATAAAAGAAAAACAACATTCACTATTGAATGAGGATCGTGTGGTTATCACGTAATGCCCTTTGGGTTAAAGAATGCACCAATGGTAATTTAAAGAATAGTGATAACAAATTTTAGAGAGTATATCCACAAGTTTCTAGAAGTGTACATGGATGACTGGACAATATACAGTTTGTTGAAGAGCCACGCAAGCCTCCTTCAGGTAATGTTCGACTGTTGCAGACAGCTTCAAATCTCACTAAACCTAAAGAAGTGCATATTTGCACTACCATTTGAAACATTACTGGGCCATGTGGTCTGTAAACAAGGAGTATGTGTGGACCCTGCCAAGGTGGCCATAATTGTGAACATGGACGCCCAAGATAAAGTTAAACAATTGAGATCATTGCTTGGAAACACAAGATATTATAGAAGGTTTATCCGCAACTATGCTCAGATCATAGCACCACTGGAAAAGCTGTTGTGGAAGACATAACTATTTACATGGAATGAGGAATGCAGCGGGGCATTGGACACACTAAAGGAAAAATTAGCAAGTGCACCTATTCTAACTCATCATAACTGGGATAAACAATTCCATGTGCACATTGATGCTTCAGGCATTTCTTTGGGGGCCGTGCTAGCGCAACTAGGAGAAACCAACATAGACAACCCGATATATTTTGCAAGCAGGAAGTTGTCGACGGCGGAGAAGAATTACACAACAACTGAAAGAGAAGCTCTCGCAATGGTCAACTCCCTGCAGAAATTTTGCCACTATTTACTTGGAGGTACTTTTAATTATTTTACAGATCACTCTGCATTAAAGTATTTAGTAAATAAACATGTTCTGGAAGGCAGAATCTGCAGGTGGCTTTTGTTGTTCCAAGTCTTTACTTTTGAAGTCATAATTGATCTGAAAATGGAATGTACTTGAAAAGGGTGCAAGGTATCCATTTTCATTTATGTAAATGAGTGCAAATACTCCAAATTTTAAATCTGAAAATGTGAGAACTTCTTATTTCTAATACAGAGATAGATTGTAGGGGCATTTACCGGATATGTCACCTTTCAAAGAAAGGATGAATCCAGAAGCTACCTGGCCCTCTTACAGACTCTGCCTAAAGAAATAATAGAAGTAAACACTTAAACTTAATTAAAATGACCTTACTCAAACTTGACATTATGCGGAATTTTTGCTTGGAAGAGGTGTATGTCTTTTCTTCTATTTATGTGTTTTAAGTTTATTTGTTTTTTCTGAAACTTAACATGTATATCAGCAACATAATTCAGCCATAGAATAACAAAACACAACAACAATATAATATAGGAGTTCACCCCAACTCTTGGGCTACATCTCCTTTGAGCTTCGTCAACATGACTAGACTCTTTGGGATTAAGGTACTTAAATTATTTTACAAGCTCCACACTTAACCACAATGAATACGAAAATGATTCAAAGGGCTGAGAATACCATTTTAAATCCCTTTAATGGCTGTCCAATTTCTGCAAACAACTTTAGGCTTCTATGGACACACATCCTTTTGTCAGTGCACTAAGCTTCTCTGAGCTTCTAAATGGCACAAACTCCCTCAGATTTCTATTTCTACTCCTGAAACCACTACTTATGCATCCAATAATGATCAGACATCAAATATCAATTGATAAATTGCTTACATTAAGCACAACATCCCAAAAAATGGCTCTCCTCCACGGTTTTCCCAGGGCTGCCCACAACTTCATATCAACTTATAGAGCTTTAGAAGTACTCAAAATGATCTGAAACCACTTCCATTAGTTCCAGAATGACTGAAATAGTCAAGATAGAGTTTTGTTTCATCAGAAACGGCCTCCGGTTGTTCCGGTTTCACCTACACACTCTGTTTGGAAAATGGCCTCTAGAACTTAAATGAAGCTTTTCGGCTTTATAAAGTTCTTAACAGGCTCTAAAAACCATCTAAACAGATTCAAAAGGAATGAAATAGCTAATAAACCCTATTCATTTACCTTAAACAGAGAAACACAGTCCAAAACACAGCCTTCTCCTTCCAAGTCCTAATGGCTCCATATTCTTCGATGCTTAAACCTCTGAAGATGACCTCTGTTAGATTTCAGACCTGCTCCATTGAGTCCAGAAGGTCTAAGAGACCCAAAAAAAAAAAAAAATCACTCCAAAATGATCTTCCATGTGAAAGATATGCCATATTTACTAACTGCCAGTCTCCCCCTTAAAAAACTCAAGTTAAGTTTAGTTAACTGGAGCTAAAAGTGGAATTCTGCCTTAATTGGTGGGATGGCGCTAAAATTGGCGGAGCTGTTAGTGTAGCATTTAATATAATAGATGTGGGCGTTCACATGCAGAGAAGTGTTAGCGGAACCATCGGAGTTAACGGTTAATAAACCTGTCGCATTAAACTCTGCTCCAAAACATATTTACAATTCAAATCAAACATATGTCAACACATAAGCCCATGGTGTATTGGTAAAGCATTGTAGTAGTAGCAATGAGGTCTTGGGTTCAAATCCCGCCAAAGCCAAACAAATTTTTAACCCGCCATTCAATTGTGACTTGGGGCCACGTGGCGGCCGCCGGTCCTGCCATGTGGCAGCTCTTCATTAGACCGAAAATTACATAGTCAACTCAATAGCCAATTGTAAAACGCCACTTGTCACAAAACGATTGGTCCACAAGGTATATTCTGTGGAATATTCTGAGGAATATTCTCAGAATATTATTTTTTTAATATTTGCCAATTTCTAAAGTCAAACTGGCCTTTTTTTTACTGAAATTGAAGAAATTCAAAGTTGAATAACTTCTTCATACAGCGTCAGTTTTCAGTTCCATTCACGGCGTTGGGATCGTGTCGCCGAGGCCTATCCCATCTCTCAGGTTCCAAATCAATTTGAGCACTTTCTTTTTTGAGATTTTTTTCCAAGCTCAGATTTGAGCTCCTGATCACACCTCCCAAATGAGAGGCTTTTGGTCCCCAAAAGCTTACTGAAATGAAGAACTGAACTGTAGTACAAAAAATGAGAGAAAAAAAAATCCTCTTCTTTTCAGCCCTTCAAAAAATTTTCCTTGAAAATCAAATGAAATTGAACCACAAATGAAAAGAAATCGACATTTCCCTTCCTGAATGCACTTGTCCACAACTGTCCACAAATGTCTTTCTTAAACTCACACATAAATTTCTGGCAAAAAGTTTACAGAATGAAACTGTACAACGCTGCCTTGATCAATGATCTAAGGTGGCTCAAAACAAACAAGATATTACAGCATAAAATACATGCATATATCTGAAATTTGCATATGTACAAAAGGAGTACGTCTTACTGTGTCAAGAAGTCCATCCACTTCTCACCAAGCCACTTCCATGGTGATTTTTGCTGCTGCAACTTTTCCTCATGTGAAACTTACCTTTCCACATCAATAATGGAATCCATGATTCCACCTTCGCCAATATTTTTGTCCTCTTGCTGCATGTGCGTGGGACGATGAGTTGGATGCAAAGTCCAACAATGAGAGACAACATGTCCCTTATTTTGGAAAAAAGTGAAAATCATATGCACCTTCTTTTAAGTTAATCTTTGCTTCATCTGCTTCTTGTATGCCTTCTTCCTCATCTAGCATCTCGAAACATGATGGTTAAATCAACCACAATATGTACAAGAAAACTTCTTTTCATTTGAACAATAAAAATTATCATTCTTTGTTGAAACATAATCAAATTGATCATGTGAATGATTATACCTCTTTTGCTGCATGGAATGTCCATCTTCTTGCTACAATGATGGCTTAAAACAATGGTAAGGAAGATTTCCATCATGACATTGATGTAATTGAGAACTTGGGAGAAATGTTCTCTTCAAATTTTCATCACATTATTGAATGCATGTGCTCAAAGCTTCGCCATTAAGCTGCTCATAGCCAAGAACAATATTCTTGGGACGCTCCACAACACAAATAGGCTCAACAATGCCTTGTGCATGCTTGCCCAAACCTTTGCCTTCTTGATAGCCCATTTTCAACATCAATTTGGACCCAATACCTCTTGTATGCCTTTCAAAATAACCAACACACTTTTCAATAGAGGAAACTGAAGACAAATCAGAATGATTTACCTCATGATTTACATCCTGAAGATGAGGTATTTTCTTGGACAAAGCTTCTTGAGCTTGAAGAAGCTGCAACTCCATATCATGTAGTCTTTGAAGAATGGCTTCTTTCTATTTCTGCATAGCTAGCAATTGTGCACGAAGTTGAACACTTTCCCTTTGATCCTCAAGGAGAATCTGCACCATATCCTTCACCTTAAAGAACTCATTCTTCATGTCATCATTGAAGAATATCGTGAAGGAGGAAACTTCACTTGTAGAAGAAGTTGACATTATGTGAATGGTCAAAACAACCAAAAGGAACTTCCAAAGAAAAGTCCTCAAAGCTTTCAAACAAATGACAAGTTTTTAACCAAATGTCAGTAAAGACCCCTTCTTAATCAAGCAGCCATAAAACAAAAACTATTGAAGTTTGTTTTCCAAAGATAATTTTGAGGTAAATTGGGTAAGGAAAATAGTCTTCAATCCTTTCCAAGACTTAGCTAACAATAGCTATCCTTCCAACTCAAGAAAACTCATACATGCAACCATTTTGCAACCAATAAAACAGTAAATCTCTTACACTGTTTTAAAACATTTTGCACAAAAGCAAATGCTCATCCAATGCTCAACCTAAGCACAACCAAGCTTAACCTGGCTTTGATACCATTCTAATCTGTAAATGGAATGTACTTGAAAAGGGTGCAAGGTAACACTTTATAATTTATGTAAATGAGTGCAAATACTCCAAATTTTAAATCTGAAAATGTGAGAACTTCTTATTTCTAATACAGAGATAGACTGTAGGGGCATTTACCGGATATGTCACCTTTCAAAGAAAGGATGAATCTAGAAGCTACCTGGCCCTCTTACAGACTTTGCCTAAAGAAATAATAGAAGTAAACACTCAGACTTAATTAAAATGACCTTACTCAAACTTGACATTATGCAGAATTTTTGCTTGGAAGAGGTGTATGTCTTTTCTTCTGTTTATGTGTTTTAATTTTATTTGTTTTTGCTGAAACTTAACATGTATATCAGCAACATAATTCAGCCATAGAATAACAAAACACAACAACAATATAATATAGGAGTTCACCCCAAATCTTGGGCTACATCTCCTTTGAGCTTCGTCAACATGACTAGACTCTTTTGGATTAAGGTACTTAAATTATTTTACAAGCTCCAAACTTAACCACAATGAATATGAAAATGATTCAAAGGGCTGAGAATAACATTTTAAATCCCTTTAATGGGTGTCCAATTCCTGCAAACAGCTTTAGGCTTCCATAGACACACATCCTTCTGTCGGTGCACTAAGCTTCTCTGAGCTTCTAAATGGCACAAAATCCCTCATATTTCTGTTTCTACTCCTGAAACCACTGCTTCTGCATCCAATAATGATCAGACATCAAATACCAACTGATAAATTGCTTACATTAAGCACAACATCCCCAAAAATGGCTCTCCTCCACGGTTTGCCCAGGGCTGCCCACGACTTCATATCAACTTTTCGAACTGTAGAAGTACTCAAAATTATTTGAAGCCACTTCCATTGGTTCCATAATGACTTAAATAGTCAAGATAGATTTTTTTTTCATCAAAAATGGCCTCCGGCTGCTCCGGTTTCGCCTAGACACTCTGTTTGGAAAATGGCCTCTAGAACTTGAATGAAGCTTTTCGGATTTCTAAAGTTCTTAACAGGCTCTAAAAACCATCTAAACAGATTCAAAAGGCATGAAATAGCTAATAATTCCTATTCATTTACCTTAAACAGAGAAACACAATCCAAAACACAGCCTTCTCCTTCTAGGTCCTGATGGCTCCTTCATATTCTTCGATGCTTAAACCTCTGAAGATGACCTCTGTTAGATTTCAGACCTGCTCCATTGAGTCCAGAAGGTCTAAGAGACCCAAAATAAATAAATAAATCACTCCAAAAGTATCTTCCATGTGAAATATATGCCATATTTACTAACTGCTAGTCTCCCCCTTAAAAAACTCAAGTTAAGTTTAGTTAACTGGAGCTAAAAGTGGAATTCCACCTTAATTGGTGGGATGGCGCTAAAATTGGCGGAGCTGTTAGTGTAGCATTTAATATAATAGATGTGGACGGTCACATGCAGAGAAGTGTCGGCGGAACCGTCGGAGTTAACGGTTAATAAACCTGTCACATTAAACTCTGCTCCATAACATATTTACAATTCAAATCAAACATATGTCAACACATAAGCCCATGGTGTATTGGTAAAGCATTGTAGTAGTAGCGATGAGGTCTCGGGTTCAAATCCCGCCAGAGCCAAACAAATTTTTAACCTGCCATTCAATTGTGACTTGGGGCCACGTGGCGGCCTCCGGGCCTGCCACGTGGCAGCTCTTCATTAGACCGAAAATTGCACAGTCAACTCAATAGCCAATTGTAAAACACCACTTGTCACAAAACGATTGGTCCACAGGGAATATTCTGTGGAATATTCCAAGGAATATTTCCAGAATATTCCCGAAATATTATTTTTTTAATATTTGTCAATTTCTAAAGTCAAACTGGCCTTTTTTTTACTGAAATTGAAGAACTTCAAAGTTGAATAACTTCTTCATACAACGTCAGTTTTCAGTTCCGTTCATGGTGTTGGGATTGTATCGTCGAGGCCTATCCTATCGCTCAGGTTCCAAATCAATTTGAGCACTTTAATTTTTTAGCTTTTTTTCCAAACTCAGATTTGAGCTCCTGATCAATAATAAAGCCAAGGAGACTAAATGTTGGACCTGATCATCTATCAAGATTGGAGAATGGGGAAAATGGAGGACCACTTGATGACCAACTACTAGATGCAAACCTCTTCCGAATAGAATCTGTCCCCGATAATCTAGAGCAAATAACCATGTACCTAACTATAGGACAATGCCCAAAAGAATATATAGAAACTTAGAGAAGGCATTTGGTCATTAAAGCAGTTGATTACCAACTAATAACAGGTCAATTATACAAAATGGGTCTATATCAAATACTACGAAGATGTGTATTAGACCACGAAAGAACATATATCTTGTGGGAATGTCACAGTGGAGTTGCAGGAGGACATGTGGTAGTAAAGCTTATCGCAAGAAAGATATTTCAAGCAGGGCTATGGTGGCCTACAATGCACACAAAAAACAAAGAGTATGTGAAGAAATGCGATGTGTTTCAAAGCACAGGGAAACCTTCACACCACGACAAACTATCCCTACAACCCATACGAGCAACATAGGCATTTGAAAAATGGGTTGTCGACTTTGTAGGGCCCATTACACCAGTTGCGTGCCATTCACAAGCAAGATACATAATCACCGTAACTGAATACTTGACTAGGTGGGTAGAGGCAGCACTGGTGAAGGATTGCACAATAGATACATCAGCCAATTTTATCTTTCAAAACATCATTAGTAGATTTGGTTGTCCAAGGAGCCTGACAAGTGATCAAGGCACCCACTTTATTAATGCTACAACCAAATAATTACTGGAAAAATTCATGATACATCACCACAAGAGCAGTCTGTATCACCCACAGGCAAATGAAACTGTTGAAGCTTTCAACAAAATCTTGGAAAAGGGTTTAACCAAGATCTGCGACGCAAATGGGGACGACTGGGATGAAAGAATACTAGCCATGTTATGGGTGTACAGGACTAATATAAAACGATTACACAACCAGAAGCCATTTTAGCTTGTGTATGGGAAAGAAGCGATGGTGCCAACAAAGTTTATTTTCCCCAGTCTATTAATTGATACAACAACACAAATCACCAAGAAGAACCCATCTCAACACGCCTTCATGAATTTAAATAATTAGAAGAAGCAAGATTTCTTGCATATTTTCATCAATCAGTGGAGAAACAAAGATAGAAAGTCTGGCATGACCACCACATCAAACGAAAGACATTCAAGATTGGTGGCAAAGTACTGCTTTATGAAAGCAAGTTCCAGAAATTCCCACAAAAACTCCAAATGCATTGGATAGGACCATTCTACGTAATAGATATCTATGACTCAGGAGTGGTCAAGCTAGCACAATTGGATGGAGAAACACTGCCAGGTTGGGTGAATGGGTGAATGGTGCATGCCTGAAACCCTATCATGAATGAACAAGACAATTTAATTTCAATAACTCTCGCACCTGAGAGGAGTCAGTAGGTTAGAATTCAATAACTCTCTCGCAACCAAGATGAGTCAATAGGTTAGTATATTAGTTAGTTAATAAAATAGATCAGTTTCCGTTGATAAGTTAGGAGTCTCAATAAAATAAGTTGCATGTCGCGTAAATTCAATCGTCACCCTATTGCGACATAAGGACCATACCGCAAGTAATTGTGGTGAGGGGGGGGGGGGTTCAGTGACTGTACGATCAAGCATGTTAGCCATCACTCAGTCATAATGAGCCATCATATAGGTGTCATTTTATAGTGTCAGCCAAAATTTGGAAAATATTTGTCGTAATTAGTAACACCATTCCGCAATAAAGTTTCCACATCAGGCAACAATTATTAGCCATCACGTCCGCCCAAGTTTTGAAGCCACCGTCAGCAGTGCCAAAGTCCACCTCATCCGAGTAACTAACCACACAGTTGTAGCCACGAAGGGAGCCAGGGAAAATTAATTAGTTATGCAGTTGCATCAACATCCTTCGTGCAAGCATTCCTACTTAACCTGCATGGAGAAGGGAAAAATCAAAGTACTGGAGAATTGCGAATTGCAAGAAAAGGAAACTGCTATAATGGTTAGCCAGACTATAGCAGCAGGAGCTCAAAACTGCAAAGCAACAACATTACTGGTATATTGTAGGAGAGGAAGGATGACAAAGACGGTAGTTTCAGTGGTTGAACCAGAACTTGGTGGGAGAGTTTAGAAATTAGAGCCACTAGTAGGCAGGTACGATAACGCTACCTTGATAGACACAGATTTTACTGACTCATTCGAAGCTCTAAATAGGTAGGTATATATTGAAAACCATGTAAATGACGGTGGAAGAAAAGTGGAAAGAGTCCATTTGGACTTCAAAAGTATCCAGAGGTCCACAATCCCGCACTTAAGAAGCTTACTAGTGTTTGGCATGACAGGAGCGATGATGCAATGCATGAAACTTCTCATCAGCAGAATTCATAACGAGTCTCTTTGGCTCGGAAGAGAAATTCCAATTCACGCAAAGGATATCCATAGGCTTACCATATTATCAGCAACGGGAAATGATGTATCGAATTCTTTTCAAAATACATCCAAAATAGCGAAGAAAATAGGAGACTGCGACTATTACAGGAAATATGAGACAAGAAGAGGAGGAAAGGGGGAAAATATATATCTCATCAATGTCCCCAGTGTTAGATTTGCATTTTATTTAATTGCAGGGAAAACGATGAGGCACTACACCAAGGGATAGTGTACTCTCGACACTATATCAGTTGCGGAACATTGTATACAGGGAGCACAACTAAATTGGTGTGCCTTCTTACTGCAAGAACTCTTTGAAGCTTGCGAGGACAATTTCAAGAGGGCTACAGGATTTATATATGGGTAGTTGATCATGGATTTGGCTATGTGGAAGTGGAGTCCACTAGGGAGGCGGTCTCTTGTGGAGATAAGTGTAGATCAACCGATGGCTCTCAGATACACCCCATGGAGAGTGTCTGGGACCCTAGCAGCAAAGATATCAACGAGGAAGCGTTCGTAGAATGGCATAGACAAATGATATACATTGTCAAAATATATCAGAGAGTCCCTAAGACTCTGCTAGATAAGTATTCTCATCAAGTATGGTTATTATTTTCACACAACCATACATGGATTAGACCTGACTGTGTTGCGACCAACACCTTTCATAAGAAACCATTGAAATTTCAACTGACGGAGGAAGCTTTCCACATGGAACTCTCATCTTGGCCGGGAGAAGCAACAGAAATCAGAGAAGGGGAGCCCAAATACTCTCTTGACACTATGCTTCCGCACCCTCTACCAGGAGAGACGCCAGCAAAAACAACCCAAAGGATATCATAGCTGTAGCTCCAACCATTAATACAAAAGCTAGACACTCAGGTACAAGATTTCAATAAGGCAATGGGAAATATGGGAGAAAAGTCTGCTGCATTTCCTTCATTTTCTGAATTTCAAAGACTTAATTTCAAGTCTCCATTGTTGACAACCCTTGTCCTTACTATACTCCCTTCTACCACTTTCCATTCATATCTGCAACCAACCATCGTCCCATTTCACAAGAGAAAAACAACCAAACCACCCATCCCAGCACCTAAAGGGAAGAGAGCCAATTTTTTTAGGTTTGATCAAATAGTGGATCTCATAGACGAAGACCATGTGCAGTAAATTACCATTGGAATCCCAATCACCGAAGAACCAGAAATAAGCACTGAGACCTCCACCATCATACTGCAATCCAACCTGTCATCCTCACAAAGTGTACCAGCTTCCTCATCGCCAACTACTCAAAATTCATCACTGCATACATCGTGTACTTTAAAAGATCATTCGACCCACACTCCATCCACTTCCGCCACAATTTCTGATGCAATACCCACAGGCACCATAATTCCTGTCGACACTGAAGCAGAGGTTAACTCGGGTATGGCACAAGTAACCGAGGTTAAATCAGCTACGATAGAGCCGGGAACATTTTTGAATTTAATCATTCATACCGATTCACCCATTTCTAATAATACATCCACCGAGACTTCTCTCAATCCATTTCAAAAATCCATGTTAGCACTACAACCATTCCTACCCAATCACCTACCGTCCACTAGTTTTCATATTACCAAACCACAAACTTTTCCACCGAGTCAACCCAAATCTCCACAAGGTCAATCAGAGCGCTCTATTTCCAGTGGGCAACCGCTCAAAGAGAGAAATCCTAGTCTTGAGATGACAAGCATTAGAGATCTTCAGAGTTGGGGACCCAACCAACTTTTCAGTTTCATACAAGCAGAAACTCAACAAGCAGAGACCCTTCACAACAACCTCCTTCAGAAGTACGAGCATCAAAATCAATAGGTCATATCACTCACTGATGAGTGCAATCAATTACAACAAGAGAGGGATAACCTCCAACAACAACTTGTCCAAATCACTGAGAACTTCCAGGAGCTTTGGCCAACCATCACTATTGTAGTTGAAGCCGCACCAACGGATATTTGGGCTTTCCCAGTGGTTGAACGCTCTGTCCACATAAAGAAAACATTTGCCAATATATGTAATACAAACCAGGAGCAAAGTTAGGCCCTTTCAACCAGACCTGCACTACCAGACCCCTCTACAGTGTACGCAAAAAAGGTAATGCAGAGACAGGAGAAAATGCATAAGCTAAAGGAGACACTAGGACACGGTGTTACAAAGGCATATAATCTGCTTGAGAAAATCCATGAATTCTCGAACTCACTCATAATGAAGGCACAACCCGTCTCAGAACAACTACAGAAAATTGTTATTGAGATCAAAGGAACAACTGATCCATCCAACCGCAACTAGCCATATGATCAGGCCGATGTGCTACAGCTACAAAAACAAACAATTGAAGAAAAATCAGTGAGAACGAAGCAGATCCTTCGGGATCTCAGGAATCCAGTTAAAAAAAATGCAGAGACCATACACCAACTGGTTTCCGAAGCAGACCCCAAATTCAGTACATCGTTTACTGATCTACCCCAGTCAATTGATGCCACGCATGACGACAAGGTGGTAAGTGAAACAGACCCTGTGATGAAAACATGGCAAGAAGCGATCACTGAGTTCATGGAGCTCAGGATAGAAGCCATGAAAAAGCTTCCAAAGTTGGGGCCTTTGTTAGAGGAGGGGGAGTAAAAACATATGTTGAAAAAATGAATCACGACGAGTCAACAGCTTGTGGTCGAGGCCTGTTGGGGCCTTTGTTTTGAGTAAGACAATTTTGAGTTGCGGAAGGCCAAGTGGTGGGAATAACAGGTGGTGGAGAGCCATTACGAAAGGAAAGGAACCGATGCGGTTGCGTAGAATATACAGTAAGGTGGAAAAGCATAGACAGGCAACAACACAGATGGCAGAAACAAGGGATAGTGAACAAACAAAATGACTCCCAGAGGCAGAGCCAACCGCGGAAGAAGACGGAAAGGAGTAGAGCGTAGGAGCACAACCAAGCGAAGAAGGGGCGAAGACTGAAAGTGCCAGTTGGCAGAGGTAGATAAGCAAGGGAAAAGAGGGTTTTCTAAGTGACCTGTGAGTGGGAAATTGTTCAGGGAACAAGATTGAGTTTTGTGTCCTAGGAGCTCTGCGGAGCCTGAAATGTATTGTGTTGTATTACGATGAACTCTGTGGAGTATAATATATAATGTGATGATGATATAATATAAAATAGCAATGCTGGGTTGTGGATTATATGATGTGTATGACAGTTATCTTCTTAGCCGTGTGTTCAGTGATTTCAAAATTTTTGATGTTCTTGTTGATAATTGCTAAATGGTAGCTTGTGCCCTGATTCATATGCGATGAATGTGTTCGGTATGATTGTAACATCTGGTTAGCTGTTGGAAATCTCTCTCTTCGGTAGTATGGTTCTATACCTTTATCTTATTAAGGTGATGGCATGCCTCTGGTGAGACTCGTTGCTCTCTTGAGAATGGTGAAAATGTCAGCGTTGTCCTAGGCTACATCGAAATCTTGTTGGCCCCGAGCGTGAACCTACGTCTTGCCCATAAGTCACCCTTTTTCGCCAACATAGAGCTCACTTTAAGTTTTAGGTGGTCCAATTGTAGTTTATTTTGAGTTGTAATTAGTTAACTCAATTATATGAGTTAAAATCAGTTTAACTAGTTCTAATTGAGAGATGAGCTAGTGATAGATTGAGTGAATTAAATCTGATTTAATTCACATGCAGTGATCAATTAGATAACTGATAATTCACTATAAATAATTGTTACATGTCAGTTCTAAGGAAGGCCCAGTTGAGATTGGGTTTAAAGGGAAGATAACTATTAGTTGTATAATTAGAAAGATTTACAGGTCATGCATGAGGTGATTAGGAAGCCTTGGATGTATTTCACAATCAATAGATTGAAATTTTCTAATTAATATGTGCTCAATTCCCTCATGAATGCATGAGAAAGGCTATTCAGGGAAGAGACAAGCAAGTGGTTAAATATCGGACCGAAATTTCTTAGATTAGTGTAGGATTAGAGTGAGACAAGCAACAGAGTGCAAAGGTTTCTCAGGAAGAGAAATAACATTGTATTGTTTCATGTTCTTGAATTAATGCAATATACAATTAGCGAGGTTTTTAGTTGAGGCTTTCCCTAGATACATCTTTGTGTTGTGAGAATGAAATTCTTTCTCTTTATTGTTCATGTGATTGTGTGATCATAATTGGTTTTTGCAATTTGTAGAATTGATTCAATATTTTGTTTTAGTACATTACAAGATCAGTTGAATCTATTTGGATTTTTCTACAATCTAGCCCTTCCAGCTTCAGAGAGGGCTCTCTCTTTCAACTCAGCCACAAAATACTGGTTTCAATGAAGAACAATGTCTAGATATTTGGCAAATAGAAAATTTTATAGGTGTGATGGCAGGGTAGAGACAGATCCATTGGGCATGGAGTCACCAAGGGTAGAGATTAACGAATCATGCAAATACTTGGTTGATTGAGTTGACTTTAAAAGGCAAGGTAGAAAGTATTCTTTATGCTGATAAAGGTCATTGTAGATAATGGATTGAAGAAAGTACATAAATACTTCAAAATTAGGGCATATAACCACGATGAATACTAAATAAATCTTAAGCAAACAATAGAATAAGTAATCAAATACATAAACAAGGCATCAAATTCCCAATGGGTTATTATACATATACATTGATTATGATGCATATAAAGGAATGAATGAAATATTGAGATGGAAATGATATGAAAAATGAAACATATAATGGTAGAAGAAACATACATAAATAACATAGTCAGAGGAATCTCTAAAAACCAAGATCAAGTAATTATGATTTGCATAAGCTTCATTAATCTTAAAAGTATTTACAATTTGCATACCATGAACTGTCTCTCACACACTCTCCAACCAACCCTTTTCACACTAAAATTCATGAAATATATAGAACTAGATCATCCTTGGACTTAGGGGGTAGAGGTCAAGTCAAAGTCAGTTACATTATATTTAGAAATTGCCTGCTAGGAAATAGGGACCAAATTTATGGAAAATAGGGGTAAATGATTATATGATATATCTTGAATCATGGTAGTTGTTACAAAAATGAAGAAGGTTTTTGTATATTATTTTTTTTATTGAGAGAAACCTCTCTCATTTTTCTAAAATTATTCTCCATATCCTTGAAATACGTGCCCAAAATCCATGACTAAAACATGAAATAACGAAATCTAAAAAACAGGTTGTAAATATTCATTCAAATATTCCAATATATGACACATTTGAAGATAATGAAGGATGTTTTGTTATTTAGCTCATTTTTGACAAAAAAACCTTTTTTTTTTTTCAAAATTAATTTCCATTTGGTCATAAACTGATTTTGAGGTTAACTGCTAAAATAGGAAAGAACCCAACAAATCCCCTGCAGCCAAAACGTCGTGAGCTTATTTTTCATACTATATAATCAATGTTTGAATGATGAATCTACAAGACACTCAAGGAAACTTGTCATAACCATAAGAGTCAATTTCATGAGGTTATATTTGAATTGAAAGGTCAAACTGTTCACTATATGGAAGCGCAGCGCATTCGCTGCGCTACTTCCTTCTTTAGAAAAAGTGCAACAACTAAGCGCAGTGAGTTCATAATTTGCATACCTTTGACCATCTCCCTTGCTTCTGAATGTATCAAAAAAGTGGAATGCAATCACTGAATCAGAAATTATCTATTATAAAACATTTTTTGTAAATTACAAACCTTCTTCTTGAGAATTACCACCTACAACAAAAGTGTAACGAACTTCATTTGTGTGAATTTGACCAGGTGTTGAAGTCTTATACCAAGCAATATGGTTGATGAATGGTGTTTACAACCTCAAATACCTCCTTTGAAACTCCTTGCACCAAATTTAATTCCACAAATCCGACCTTCTATCAAATCTTAATGCCTTTGACAATAGCGCAACAAAATGGAGAAGCACAACAACAACTTGTGGTGATATTGACATGCTGAAATATTTGATGTGAAATTGCAAATGAATTGAAAAGACACCACTGATTTGTCCCAATGATGAGATAATAATGAACCACTTATATCTTTCACTGATGACTTGGATTACACATTACCTTAGACTTATTAAACCTAGAACTTTTAGGACTTTGACAACTTGATTTTATTTACCAATCAAACTTTAATATGCCATATTGACACTAAGTCTCAATCTCTATGAGATCATAGCATAATTTTACAAATTGACCCTAATAATAAAAATACCAAACTTGATTTTGAATACTATAACATAGGACACTAACACTCGAGATTGGGGGTCGCAATTGAGTCATAGGCACTGGCATTGCTGAGACTCTTTGGCAGGTTGGGCCTCACCTCAACCATCACATATATTATGGCAGAGGTTTATGGAAGAGGAGGATCTGGTATGATCATGCTAGGTAGCCAGTCATGAACAAAGCATCACAAGGTTAGCAAGACAATCTCTTTCTGAGATGGGCATGGGACCTTAGTGTCACAACACTTAACAATACGACTACCCTTAGGGTTAAGCTGGCTTCAACACGGGTAGATCATTCCAAGCTTCCATTGGATTTTACTGATTCATTGTTGGCATGGAGGGATGGTAAGAAGGAGGATATCAGGGGAAGCTCATGCTGGCAATTATTCCTCTCCACAGGTGTCAAACTGTATGTTCAGGAGTCCATCCTTAGGGTGCATGAGATGGATGACATAATAGAGAAAAAACACAAGGCGACAATCGAGACTTCATATTATCATGATGATTTACTTACTGATGGAATGTATGAGGATACGAGTTCCTATACTAGGTTGGGCAATAAGTGGAGCAAGATGTGCTTCACATCGATTAGGATGACTTGGGATCTTGGTATCGAGGAACTCCTTCATGGCAAGGAAGTGTTAGAGACATGCATGACTTAGTGGCACTTTTGGGACCCTAGTATCGTTTGCATTAGCCATTTGGGTCAACTGGAAGAGAGGGTGCTTGTTCATGCATTGCTTTAGGAAAATAATTTTTTGGCAGGGAGGATTGTAATATCCCCAATTTTGGTTTTTTTGCATTAGAGACAATTTTGGAAAGAGGAAGCATTTCTTACATTGGGACTTAGGAGGGGAAAAAGGAATATTGAAGCTCTAATGGAATGCGTGGGCCACAAGAGAGATAAATTTGACCCAAGGAGGGAACTCACTCTCTTGGAGGAGGGAGAAAAGAGGAGGCGCGAATTAGGAGAGAGAAAGAGAGTGGGGGCCACCAAGGGGAGAGAAGGGAGGCCAAAAAATATAAATAAGGAGAGGAGGCCTTCATTTGGATCTTCTGGACAATTTTACTTCTGAACATAAGTTTTCTTGAGTGGTTTAGCCAAGTCAACCAGTTTTGTTTAGCACAAATAATTTGTTGGTATTCAACAAGAAGATTCAGCACCCACGCCTAGTGCATTAAGCACTTGGTTGCATTCAACACCCAGACTAGGGTGGGGCCCACAGTGCTATTTTTGTGTGCATGTCTATTTTGGTTATCCCTTAATTAAGATGGACATTAAACTATAATATATTCTCAATGTGGACTTGAATGAGTTAACTAAAAGTGATAAATTCAGTTAGCTAGTGGATTTCAAGTTAGAGGTTGTTGGTGAGGCATGCAGGGTAATTCTAGTTGTAACAGAGTTCGAAGTGCAGTGGTGCAAGTTGTAAATCAGTTTAACTCAATTAAGTGAGTTAAACTCAATTGTGCTAGTTGTAACTGAAGATACACTAGTGAGAGATTCAGTGAATTAAATATTAATTAATTCACAATCAGTGATCTCACATGCAACTGAGGATTTACTATTATTAGCTGCATGCATGTCAGATCCAGTGGAGACCCAACTGAGTTTTAGGTTAAAGGGAGGTTGACTATCAGTTGTAGGATTATTAACTTTCACACATGCAGGAAAACACCCATTGGAGTGCCCATGATACTTGTGCAGTCAAGGCAGGCAAGAACTCCTATCTTTTAGGGATCTTTACCATCAGGGATTGTGCAAGGCAGGCAGGCTGTCTGGAGGCTAAGAATTGGCTATGTGTTGGTCAGTTTTGCATATGATAGTGTGAGAAAATTAGCTGAGTACTGGAGGGATCTTATGAGAAGAGTTTTGTATGAAATTGTTTCATGATCCATGCTTAATATACAATAGAATAAAGTGGGGTTTTTAGCTGTAAGATTTCCCTGGGAAATTATCTGTGTTGTGTGTGATTTATCTTTCTTCATGTTCATGTGATTAGCGATTGTGTTTTTAATTCCGCAAAAGATTTGTAGCCTAGAGATTCAATATTTAAATTTATTACATTGTTAAATTGGGTGAATCCAAGATATACATACATGTTGTATAATTTCTACATGGTATCGGAGCACAGGAAATTGTAGAAGTGAAGCAGGAGCTGTGTCTGTGACTGGATAGAATTTGAATTTGCAGAAAGACTTTCTTGGTGCTACAACTGATTCAAGATTGAAATGGCTTTCAATTTCTCAAGGTTAGAGTATGCACTCGAGGGAAGTTCAAACTACATTACGTGGAAGGACAGGATGGAGGAAGTACTCAAAGATAATGGGTTGAAGGAATTCATTGACAAAGATGTTCCAAAACCCGATGCTGCAGATGTTGATGCATGGTAAAAGAAAGTGGCAAAGGCGATGAAGATCCTGTTGGAGGGAGTACGAGACCACATTGTCTCAAGCCTCCATGTGAAAGCCACACCATATGCAATGTGGAAGGATTTTACGGATCTATTCCAAAGCAGCAGCGACCATAGGAAATTGGCACTCAAAGATAAACTCAGGAAGATCAATATGGAAAAGGGCGACACCATTCCAAAATATCTAACAAATTTTGTCCAATGTCAGGATGAACTGGGGAGCGTTGGAATAACATTTGCTGCTGATGATTTGGTGATATTGGCTCTCCTAAAACTTCCCAAGAGTTGGCACAGTGATCAAGACTCTGTCAATGGAAGGGAAAATTTTCCAGAGTGGGAACGACTGTGATCGGATTTGGTGTAGGAGGAATTCATACGGAACACCAGAGATGGATCTTCTTCTAAGAATTAGGATGAAGAGGATTTTTCTTTGGTTGCCAAGGTGATGAAGGAGAAGGGGAATAAATTCTCTTCTAAATCTGAGTCCAAGGATGGCAAGAATCAGGACATGTCCAAGGTGAAGTGTTTTCACTGTCACGATCATTGGCATTTTTCTATTAACTGTCCACAAAAGAAGAAGAACAAGAAGGTTGTTGGACTTACAACTGGTGATGCCCTTGCGTCGACATTTGAGCTTGAATTCTCATTGATCACATGCATGGTGTCCAGTGCATTGGGATTTGTGTGGTATTTGGATAGTGGGCTTCCTTTCACATGATGGGAGATAAGGAACTTTTCAGTGACTTGGAGGAGAAATATATCCAGATGCATATTGAAATGGGCGACGACAGACGATACAGTGCTACCAGGATTGGTACCATTACCTTTAATAGGGAGTCAAGTAAACCATTTCAATTAAAATATGTGATGCATGTACCAGGTCTGAAGAAAAAATTGGTCTCAGTCGCAATGTTGGAGGATAAAGGCTATGATGTTTTTTTTAGTGATGGAAAATATTTCCTACGACATAAAACAACGGGTCAAGACAAGAGGATAGGGATTCGAGTTAAGAATATCTACAAGCTGGAGGTAGATGGTTGCGCAGCAATGATGGGCAAGGAAGATCAAGTGGTGAGCCGAGATGAGGGCGAATTATGGCACAAGCGATTGGGCCATCTTCACCATGGAGCCTTGAAATTCATGTAACAGATTTCTACTGGTCTTCCCAGGGGTACATTTGCGCAGTCAGACACATGCAAGGAATGTACTATGGAAAAATGTGTAAATTCCACCTTTCATGAGAAGGAAAACCGAGCTTCGGGGATCCTTGAGAGAGTTCACACAGATGTGTGTGGTCCTTTGTTAGTTTCTTCAACATCAAAACATAAGTACTATGTAATATTTTTTGATGACTTTTCTCGTAAGTGTTGGATCTTCTTCATGTAGAAGAAATATTAAACATTCTCTAAGTTCTGTGAGTTTAAAGCACTGGTGGAGAAAGAGCCGGGGAAGCAAGTGAAGGATCTTGGGATTGATAATGGTGGAGAATAAATCTCTAATGAATTCAAGAACTTCTGCAGAAAAGAAGGAATTCGAAGAGAACTCATAGCGCCTCATAACCCACAGCAGAATGGGGCCGCAAAGAGGAAGAACAGAACTATTGTGGGTGCAACACGAGCGATGTTGCATGATCAAGGCCTACTGATGCATCTGTGGGCGGACGCATGCAATACAATGGTACATGTGAAAAACCATTGTCCTCATAGAGTACTTGGAATGAGTACACCTGAAGAGGATTTCACTGGTGAGAAACCTGATGTTTCACACTTTAAGATTTTTGGCTCATCTGTTTATGTGCATGTGACAAAGGAAGCCAGGAAGAAGCTGGAACCAATAGCTGAGGTTGGGATTTTTGTGGGGTACACTGAAACACCCCATAATTACCGTGTGTATTTTCCAAACAACAGAATGATTTTTGTGCAACGGGATATAAAATTTGATGAGGAGAAAGCCATGCGGTTGTCCCTTGAGAGGGAGATGGACTTACATGCCGAGGAGGAACTGTTGGTTCCCAAGGATGAGTCTCAATATGTGGATCAGCCACATGAGGAGGTTCGTGGATTGGAGGAAAAAACTCTTGCAAAGCCATCAATTAGAAATGGCAGAAGGCGCACTAGGAAAGATGATAGGCCGAGACTTGATGTTACACAGAATGTAGGAGCCCCTACTTCACAATGCAAACAAAGACAATCTCCTGACCGATTTACTAGATACATGGCTCTTATGAGAAATTTATTGTGACAGAACCATCTTCCTTTCAGGAAGCAGTGCAATAGCCTACTTGGGTTGATGCAATGGTGGAGGAGTATGACTCCATTTTCAATAATAGTGCATGGGAGATAGTCCCAAGACTGGTCGACAAATTAGTGGTTGGATCAAGACGGATCTACAAGGTAAAAAAAGTTGCTGATGGGAGTGTGGAGAAATACAAGTCCAGATTTGTGGCCCGATGATTCTCATAGATCGAGGGGATAGATTATGATGAGAATTTTTCACCTGTCGCAAGGTACTCTTCCATAAGATCTATCCTTGCACTCTCAACGCAGATGGGCTGGCGCATTCATCAGGTGGATGTGAAAAATGTGTTTCTCAATGGGATCATTAAGGAAGAGGTGTACATATATCAGCATGAAGGTTTTAAGATCTTCAATAGTGAGTCGCATGTGTGCAGAATCAAAAGAGCATTGTATGGGCTGAAGAAAGCAACCCGTGCTTGGTACACTCAGATAGACAACTATTTCCCCAGACTGGGCTTCACCAAAAGTGAAGCAGATGCAAACCTGTACCAGATTGTGGTTGAGGGTAAGCTATTGATCATTGTTCTTTATGTTGATGATCTAATTTTTACTGGTGGTGAGCAGCTGATACACTCATGCAAGGAGTATCTTGCAAGGGAGTTCGAAATGAAGGACACAGTTCTCCTTCATTTCCTTAGATTGGAAATATGGCAGCAGGATGGTGAAATTTTTGTGTCTCAAGGAAAGTATGCAAAGGAGATATTGGGTAAGTTTAACATGGAGAGTTGCAAACCCATGGATACTCCTCTTCCAAGAAATTGGAGGAAAGAGGATGCTACTTTTGGAGAGGTAGTGGATGCTACTATCTACTGACAATTAGTGGGTTCGCTAATGTATTTGGTGAACACAAGACCAAAAATTTGCTACACAGTTAACCAGCTAAGTCAAGCTATGGTTAAGCCTACCAAGCTCTTTTGGAAGGTGGGAAAGCATGTCCTGAGATACCTTAGGGGTACATCAGAGTATGGTCTATGGTACAGACAAATGGATGGAGTCAAGTTGCATGGCTTCACGGATGCAGATTGGGTTGGCAGTCCATCAGACAGAAAGAGCATGTCAGGGGGTATCTTTAACATTGGATCAACAACAGTACAATAGGAAGCAACAATCCATGGCACTCAGTTCAACGGAAGCAGAATACATGGCAGAAATTCAAGCTGCATGTGAGGATATCTGGATGAGAAATATCTTGGTTGGTTTTTTTGGTTCTCAGATGGATCTGACAGTGATTCATTTTGATAATCAGAGTTTCATTAAACTCTCGATTAATCCTATGTTTCATGATAGTTCAAAGCATATAGATATCCGGTACCATCATCTAAGAGATTATGTGTAGAGAAGGATCATGTTGCTTCAATACATCCCCACAGAAGATCAGGATGCATATATTCTGATGAAGGCACTCACCAAGAGAAAATTCGAATACCATAGAGACAAGATCGGGGTGAAGGCTAATCCCTTTCATTTTGAGAGGGAGTGTTGAGATTCAACAAGAATATTCAGCACCCACGCCTATTGCATTAAGCACCTGGTTGCATTAAGCACCCAGACTAGGGTGGGGCCCACAGTGCTATTTTTGGGTGCATGTCTATTTTGGTTATCCCTTAATTAGGATGGAAATTAAACTGTAATCTATTCTCGGACTTGAATGAGTTAACTGAAAGTGATAAATTTAGTTAGCTAGTGGATTTCGAGTTAGAGGTTGTTGGTGTGGCATGCAGAGTAATTCTAGTTGTAACAGAGTTCAAAGTGTAGTGGTGCATGATTTGGTGCAAGTTGTAAATCAATTTACCTCAGTTAAGTGATTTAAAATTAGTTGTGGTAGTTGTAACTGAATATACACTAGTGAGAGCTTCAGTGAATTAAATATTAATTAATTCACAATCAGTGATCTCACATGCAACTGAGGATTACTCTTTGTATGCATGTTAGATCCAATGGAAACCCAGTTGATTTCTAGGTGAAAGGGAGGTTGACTATCAGTTGTAGGATTATTTTCTTGCACACATGTAGGAAAACACCCATTGGAGTGCCCATGATACTTGTGCAGTCAAGGTAGGAAATAATTCATATCTTTTAGGGATCTTTACCTTCAGGGATTGCGCAAGCAAGGCAGGCTGTCTGGAGGCTGAGAATTGGCTATGTGTTGGTCAGTTTTGCATATGACAGTGTGAGACTAGCTGAGTACTGGAGGGCTCTTGTGAGAAGAGTTTTTATGTAATTGTTTCATGATCAATGCTTAATATACAATAGAAGATAGTGGGGTTTTTGGCTGTAAGCTTTCCATGGGAAATTGTCTGTGCTTTGTGTGATTGATATTTCTTCATGTTCATGTGATTAGCGATTATGTTTTTAATTCCGCGAAAGATTTGTAGAAGCGATTCAGTATTTAACTTTAGTACATTTTTAGATCAGGTGAATCCAAGATATAAATACATGTTTTATAATTCCTACAAAATTCCGAGGCACGAGTTCCACCTATAAGTTCGTTGAACCTCGAGTATCACCCTAGGAGAGTAGAGAGAAATTTGTCCCCGAGATTTCTAGAGCCACACTGTAGATCATTTCATCTGGTGCATGCTTCACCTTAGGTGTAGAAGAGATATTAATGGGGCTAAGTGAAGCTAACAAAAGGGGTTTCTTGAACGAATCCTTTGTAGGAGATACATCTACCTTGGGGGAAACATTCTTAGTGGATTTTGCAGGGCTAGAAGTGGAGTATATCTTTAGGGATGAATTGCATCATTTTGGGCTTCCATAGGGGTCACTGACTGGGGCCTGCATAGGGAGTGAGAGAGTAGGAAATTGGGAGAGATAAGGACTGGAGGAATTAGGGAGATCTAGAGGGAAATTGAAACAACAATTTGAGAGGATTAGAGAGGTGGATTGGAAGTGTTCAACAATATATTCCTCCAAGTAGTGCACATTGGTGGCATGGCTAGGAAATTTGCATTAATTTGGGGTATTTGGGATCATCAGATCTAGGCCAAACCTTGACTGGGTTTTTGTGGGTTTCGAGGGAGGAATTCATTCCTAATTTTGTAGAATTTTCTGGGTAGTTTTGAGGGTCAAAATCTCAGTTCCATTTCAGCAACCAAAAAAACTAATCTTATGGGCCAATGCACAGGTTTTTGGTGGAGGCATTTCAACACTTGGTCATCTCACTTCCAACTTGGGTTATGATTTGCTTACTGTAGCAAGCCCATGTTCTTCTTTTTCTGCTTATATGTACTCCATCCCATCTATAGTTAATAAAATGGCTCAAGGATTTGGCATATATTTTCTTGTGTTTTAATCTTTCCACGCTTGTGTTGCATATACTAGTTGTTGTTGTAATACATGTTTTGTTAATAACTTAATATTTCCAATTCAAAATTTTACAAGGAGGCTAGCAACAACGCCCCTATTTAACAAGTAATTTATAAGGTGCCAACTAATTACTATAGTATTGTGTATTGGTAATTTATAGAGTTATTATGGACCTCACCATACTTGACAAGTAAGCTAGTAGTGGTGTTAGTTATGTTTCTTTTGCTCATATCAATACTAGTGTGTGTGGTAGAGAGGGTTTATGTGTTATCTACTTCATTATTTTTGTAAAATTGCATGGGTTTGAGATAGCTCTTGTCACCCTCTTATCACAGATTCATAACCTCAAATTGGAGGTGGAATTTGTGTTGAAATTCCTGTAACTTGTGTAATGAAACCTATCTTAATAACTTAATATTTCCAATTCAAAATTTTACAAGGAGGCTAGCAACAACGCCCCTATTTAACAAGTAATTTATAAGGTGCCAACTAATTACTATAGTATTGTGTATTGGTAATTTATAGAGTTATTATGGACCTCACCATACTTGACAAGTAAGCTAGTAATGGTGTTAGTTATGTTTCTTTTGCTCATATCAATACTAGTGTGTGTGGTAGAGAGGGTTTATGTGTTATCTACTTCATTACTTTTGTAAAATTGCATGGGTTTGAGATAGCTCTTGTCACCCTCTTATCACAGATTCATAACCTCAAATTGGAGGTGGAATTTGTGTTGAAATTCCTGTAACTTGTGTAATGAAACCTATCTTGGCAACCATTATTTGTCGTCCGTTTTCATTTTAATATGAATAATTTCTCTTTGTGCATTAACTCATGTGTTTGTTTCAAGTTTCAAACATAATTTTTATGGATGATAATTTTTTCATGGTCTGAATTTACTAACTAAATGTGCATAACTATTTAAATATGTACACATTATGCTTAATATGTATTAAATATTGAGTTTAATCCACATGGAAATTAAACAAGCATGCAACTAAGTGACTTAAAAACACAAAGGAATTAAGAAAAAAGAAAAACTTCCACCAAGTGAAAGCATGAGCACAATTAAGTCATATTAAAGTGGAATTTAAGCACTATGATAGTTGAGCGAGGAAACCATATTGCTAATGGTAAAATTGTTGCATGACTATTTTTTTTTTAAAGGAAACCATCAACTATTGGATAATTTATTGTCCCAAGAGATGCTTTATATAATCTAGTATGAGGGAGATGTGTAATTCCTTCCATGTTCAACACAGAGTTGACATGTATTTAAAAAAAATATTAAGAATACAAAATATTTCAATTTTCGTTATAAATAAAATATTTCAATGTCAACTTTATCTTCATATGTGTGTGTGTACCATTAATGATATTTCTAATTGCATTGAATCATATCTTCACAAACAAAGTAAAGATATGTGAGAAGGCAGAAAGAGACGTGTACTTGGTGATTAGAGAGATAGAGGAAAGGTATGTGACAATGTGGAAGGGCATGCTTAGTTGTGATAAGAAAAAAACATGAGAATTTTTGGCTCATGTTGTAGTTCAATAGATTGGAGAAATGTTTTGTTTAATGCAAGCCATGAATGACATACAACATCACTTGAAGTAGGTTTATGCAGGCACAAGGCCAAGTATACTAAAAATATAAACATGACCAACAAGTGGAATCCATGTGTGGGGATTTCTACTTCACCATGCTTAAGAGTAATGATATTGAGGTAGCATTATGTCCTTATCCACTCATTTCTATAAAAAATTTCTAATGTGATCAATAAACTTATTCACACATCACATGCATTATTCCAATTGATCCATGTTGAAGTTGTGAGATATATTTTGACTAGGTGGAAAAAATACAAGTAGATATGCCTAAGACACCACTAGCTCGAATATATTTTCCTTTATGCAATTCTTAATGTACATATGAAGACATAAAGAAACTTTAATGTGAAAATTCACCAAACTCATCATAAACCAGTTGCAACTTCCACTAAGAATATCAACCCTTGAATTACTAGCACAATTTGGTTGAAGGAAATTTGAAGGATGAAGATGATATGAAAAGCATAAGGTTGCATTAGATTTATCAAACTATGAATATATAAAGTTTATAGTTAGTTTTGAGCAAATTAGAACCATAAAATAAATTAATCACATCTTCAAATTGAATGATAGAGAACATTAGAAGTACTTTTCCTAGAATTTTTTGTTGTTTATTATTTTAGATCTAATGGCTTGATGTGATGGCTTGTGCTTGAATTTTGTAACTACATTATTATGTTTTCTCCCCTTCGAATTACATATTAATCAAAGGATTGAGCTTGTGTAACTCATGTTGTTTTTGCTTTGCATAATAACTTCAAGTGTGATAATATTTTTTAAAACACCAAAAACTATATAAGAGTGTGACACATATTATGCAAATCACAAAATTTATATTCACATTACTGGATCTAAGAAATTATTTCAATGTAGATATAAAATGAATCAATTAAAGGCACTTTAAAAATTACTCCATGATAACATAACCCACAATTTCATTAATTAATATGTAAAACAAAGCCCAATATATAGTTCTATCTATAAGTAAAATAAATTGAATTTGAATGCATGTGTATATATTTACCACACTATTTATTTTCTATTTTCACAAGATTGAAACTCATGTAAATTCCAAATAGTTCCTAGATTCATGCATATTAATTATTTCATTTCTATCCATGATAAATCCTTATTGATGATATGCGCAATCGCTAGATTGAAGGTATGTTCCAAAATAGGGCCCATGTCCTTGTGGAAGAGTCCATGGTTGATTTTAAACTTTCCATTCCACAAATAATTCATAGCATACCTTTGCACCTCTTGGGGAAATTGCTAGTTGTATATGTTAAAAAGGTGTGGATATTGCAATAAGATCATAATAAAAGATCAAGGACAAGTCATATTAATTAATGTGGATATTATGAGAGAGAGGAGTCATTATGTGATAAGAGACAAGTGATACTCAAGGTGTGGACCCACCTAACCCACAATGCAATGCAATTGATAAATAAACAACTACAACATGTTGTATGACAAGCACCTCACACTTAACTCATTCTCTTTTGACTATTAAAAGTATAACATGAAAATTATTACCTTAAAAAATAAAGTCACACCTCAATTCTTGCACATTCAATGCTTACAAACCACTTTTTCAAGTATATATTCTTCCCTTGAGACATAGGAAGGTAACAAACTAGTTTACCATTTCCATGTTCACGTGAGCTTCATGCAAGTGAACGAGAATAAGGTAAAACATCTTATTGAGTTCAAAACCCAATATTCATTGTATTGCACATGAAATATTTGGAAATGGTGTTAGTGGCAATATTTTTCTACATGTGTGAACTTCTTACCCCCATGGAGGGTTAACAAAGAATGATTGTGGCAAAAAAACTGTTGAGTGAATTTATAGGGCATATCCTTAATTTGGATAGTAGACTAGAACTCTTAAGGAATCCATTTAAGGAAGCTAACATGTTGACGGCGTTGGACCTGCCAACATTCAATGGATCTCCCCAATATGAAGTCCCAGCTAGACCTCACACTTTTTGGAGTAGGAGTCCCATTAGTGGAGTGTTTAATGATATGCCTTGGATCACAAAATTCACAGAGTGGTGTACAATGTATTTGGTTAAATCAAGTGTGTGACACTACGGAAAGTCAATATGATGCATGAGTGGTTCTAACAACAAAGGGGGGAAGGAAGTGAGCTCCTTGGAAGCCTGTATTAGTATGCAGCTTGAAAGGAACACACTCGCTGAAAAGACATCACACAAATTAACACGCATAATAGTCCATAATTTAAAGGTGATGGATTAAAACATAAGCACACATTAAGGCTGATTCATACAAATGCAAACAAAATAGTTCATAAGAATATGCGTAATTTAAAAACCATACATCTCAAACATAACTAGAATAGTCCAACTACATTTACAATATATGCATGAAGACGTGTCGGCTCTGATTTTATTAGAAGTGAAAGTTTCATTCATACATACAACATGATGAACCACTTGCCCCAATAGTGGAACGTGAAATCAACAACACCTACTCCTCCCAAGGAAGTATATTCCCTCTACACTATAGAGAAGACAAGGCTAACACAAAACTCCCAAGCCATTTCTAAGCCTAAGCCTAGCCAAAAGCCCCTTACAAGAGTTATGAGGATGTATTTATAACAAAGGGGGGTGACTCTTGGAATGCCCCCTTTCCGACTCTTGGAATGCCCTCATGATTCCTCACATTACATATGACTCTTCACATTCCATCATGGACACATGTAATTTCACTCGTATAATAATTACAAATAATATTACAAATTCCACTCGTACAATATAAGGAAAAATAACGTAGAGACAACCTGAAAACCTAATAATACAAAACACTATGATGTTGGAGTTGGGGTGAAATCAAGTCGGGCATCTTGGAATTGGTGTCTCTCAGTCATAGACTCATGCCAAGCTTGGTATTGTGCAATTCTCTACCCAAACTATAAGATAGTGTCAGGCTAGAAGAAAACTCTTGCCTCCAATGCATCCAAGTATAATCTCTTGGAACCTGTATTCACTTCTTCTTCAATCAGGTGCAAAATCATTTTTATATGAATCGTGCCACCGATGTAGGTATGCAAAGTATGTCTATTGATCTCCATGTCCTCCTAGGTGGCCATCTGCTCCAACTATTTCAGGTATTGATCAATCTCCTACCGAACTTGTTGTTTGTGTTTAGTCTCCATGAGTGTACCAATTGATGGAATCTGGTGGGTTCTCACCATGAAATCCAAATTGTTGTATATCTGTACATGTGCATCCGGAATGCTTCTAATGAATGAGGCTAGTTGATTGTTGTTCTGGATCAACATTCAAACTCTGGCTTTCTTTAAATTTTCATGCGACTTCATCTTCTTTACCAGTGTGAGCGACGCGACCTTGTATCACATTGTAGACTCATGCATGGTAGTGATGGCAGTATGTATATTCTTAAGGATACTGACAAACTATATTCTCTGTCATATCAAATAATTCAGGTGTGAAAAATTCCTTATGTATAGTTACCAACTCCTCATAAATATCTCGCATAGTGTTTCCAAGTGCGGATACTTCAACAAGTATCACTGCTCTTATTTCCTCGCGGTAGACCTGTGCAGATGGTGCACTTTGTGCTACTACACGAAGTTGTTCATTCTCTTGCCGAAGTGCTTGTATTTTCTATGCTAACTGCTTGTTCTCGTCCACCAAGCACTGGGTGTTGGATCTGGTTGCTCCTGCGAAGGCCCAACTGGCGTCAAAAATGGAATTTGTATTCATGTTGGTGTCTACCACGATCACCATTTATCTCATAAATGCAAGTGATGCATGATCATCTAGGAATTTATTTCTTCACGCTTGTACAATATTCTTCTACAGCTCATCGAATCTAGATTGTGCACATCCATGACGAGATCATCATCAAGGGGAACTATGTTGTGAAACTAGCCCCAAAAATAGAAGAAAAGAGATATCAACGCCTTAGAAATAAGCCACTTTGAGGGGGCAACCTCCAATACATTACATGAATGAACAATTCTTGGATGATTCAAATTACAAAACCTCCTTTCTATATATAGGAGTCCATGGGGCCACAATGTAATCCTAGTGGTGCCACAATGTAATCCTAGCCAACTTAACAATAATAATTTAAGGGCACAATAATAACAATATGGGGGTTACAGGGGTACAATAATAACAATAAGAGGGTTACACTAACAACAATAAGGGACTATACTAGTAATATAGGGACCTAACATGCCCCTCTCCTTCAAAAAAGTGTTGTCCTCAACGCTTGAGTAGCTTTGGGTGCTTCTGTATAAAATTATCATCCTCCCATGTAGAATCTTCAATGGGTAAGTTCTTCCACTTGATGAGATGCTCTGAAATTGATCGATTCCGTAGCTGTCGAGTTATTTTTTCTGTGACCGCTTCAGGTTGCAATATTATTTTTCCTTCCTCATCAAGTTCTGGCAATAGTGTTTGAACTGGAAGATTTTCACCTATAACATTCTTTAAGCATGAAACATGGAAAAATAGATGCACTCATGAAGAAGCAGGAAGCTCCAATTTGTATGCCATAATACCAATCTTTTGCAACACCTTGTAAGGACCATAGTACTTTGGTGATAATTTATTATCCTTGTTAGCTTGCTTGAGGGACATTTGTTTGTATGGTTGTAGCCGTAAAAATACCCAATCTCCTACATCAAAACTTCTCTCGCTGCGATGTTGATCTGCCTGTTGTTTCATTCAATTTTGTGCCAAATTTAAGTTATCCTTTAAGAGTTGGAGAACTTCTTGCTGATGCTCGATGTGATCTTCCACTGCTTGAACCTTCAAATTTTCCCTTAAAGATGATGTGATCGATGGTGGATGATATCCATAAAGTGCCATAAATGGGGTCATTTTTGCTGCGGTATGGAAGGAAGTGTTATACCACCATTCAGCGAGAGGTAACCACTTGACCCATTGTGTTTGTTTATCAGATACAAAACAACGAAGATATCCTTCCAAACATTTATTTACTATCTCGGTTTGACCATCGGATTGAGGATGATAAGATGAGCTATGAGCTAATTGAGTACCCAAACAAGAAAATAACTCCGTCCAAAAATTTCCAGTAAAAATGGGATCTCTGTCACTCACAATAACCCTTAGGTTTCCATGTAGCTTTTGAATTGTGTCCATAAATGTAGTAGCAATTGTACTTGCTTTAAATGGATGAGATAATGCACAAAAGTGTGCATACTTGGTAAGTCTATCAACTACCACCATGATGACACTTTTTCCTTCGGACTTAGGTAAACCTGTGATAAAATCCATTGAAATCTCCTCCCAACGTTGACTTGGAATGGATAAAGGTTGTAGAAGTCCCGGGGTCTTAATTGTCTCAACTTTATTCTGCTGGCAAACCAAACATTCTGCCACAAAATTTTGAATATCAGATTTAAGGCCATCCCAAAAAAATTCTTTCTTCACCCTGTGGTAAGTTTTTAGAAATCCTGAGTGTCCTCCTAAAGGAGAAGTGTGCAATTCCAGAAGAATCTTTTGTTTTAGTTGGGAATTCTTACAAAGATATAAGCGATCTTTGTACCATAAGGAATCATTTTTCCAACGAAATGTATCAGATGTACTAGGATCTTGCTGCAACTTTTGAATGAGTGTCCATACATCTTTGTCCTTCTTCCATTCATCTCTTGCTTTGGTTATCCAATCTGGTTGGATAATAGAAATGCCACAAAGCAATGCTTCCACCTCTTCATTCTTTCTTGAGAGTGCATCTGCAACAACATTTAGCTTCCCTTTTTTGTAGATTATTTCAAAGTCATAACCCAACATCTTTGTGACCCATTTTTGCTGCTCTTCTAAAGATATTCTTTGTTCCAAAAAGTGTTTAAGACTATCATGATCAATTTTAACCTTGAAGTGTCTTCCCATTAGGTAAGTTCACCATTTCTTTAATGCATGCAATATTGCTAACATTTCCTTCTCATAAATAGGTTTCTGTAAATACTTTCCTTTAATTGGATGACTTTCAAAAGAAATGGGTCTTCCTTCTTGCATTAAAACAACACCAATTCCATTTCCTAAGGCATCACATTCCACAATAAAGGTTTTTGTGAATTCTAGCATAGCTAAGACCGGTGCTAGGCACATTGCCTCTTTAAGATGTTCAAAGGCCTTAGTTGCTTCAGGAGTCCATGAAAATGCATCTTTCTTCAATAATGTTGTTAGAGTTGCTGCTATTCTCCCATAATTCTTAACAAACTTGCGATAATACCCTGTTAACCCGAGAAATCCTCGCAACTGCTTTATGGTTGTGGGGACTTTCCATTCCTTAATGGCTTTAATTTTGTTAGGGTCTACCTTAACACCTCCGTGAGATACAATATGACCCAGATATTCCACCTCTTGTACTCCAAAGAAACATTTGGATGTTTTTGCATATAATTATTTCTCCTGCAATAGTTTGAGCACCCTGTCAAAATGTTGAACATGATCCTTCAAGGACCTACTGTAGATTAATATATCATCAAAAAGTACTAGCACAATTTTTCTAAGGGTTTGAAAATGGAATTCATCAACCCTTGAAATGTTGAAGGTGCATTGGTAAGGCCAAAAGGCCTGACCAAAAATTCATAATGACCCTCATGAGTTCGAAATGTTTTTTTTTTAGAATATCTTCAGTCTTCATTCTAATTTGATGATATCCTGAATGAAGATCCAATTTGGTAAAATAAATTGCTCCATGTAATTCATCCAATAATTCATCAATCACAGGAATGGGAAATTTATCTTTAATGGTGAGCTTATTCAGTTCCCTATAATTCGGACACATGCGCCATGATCCATCCTTCTTGTGTACCAATACTACAGGAGCAGAGAAAGAAATTTGACTAGGTTCAATTATACCCGCCTCTAACATTTCTACAATCATACGTTCAATTTCGCTCTTTTGGACATAAGGATATATATAAGGCCTGATGTTTGGAGGAACACTTCCTGGAATCAAATGAATAACATGATCATGATCACGAATAGGTGGGAGTCCTTTGGGAGTTTCAAACACCTTGGAATGATTGTCCAAGACTTTTTGGAGATTTGCAAAAATAGATGATTTTGATGTTGGAACTTCTAGTGAGCATAATTGTGCAATTACACCTTGTTGTTCTTTCTTTAGAAGCTTTGTCATGACATTGAGCTTATTATCTTTCCTGACTTCCCTGCAATACCCCGTAAATCGACTTCCTTTCCTTTCAAAATTTTTTCAAGAAAAGTTATTGAAAATTAAAAGCTACCATCCCCAAAGATTGTAACCATTGTACTCCTAGTACAAAATCAGCAACTCCCATAGGAATGGAAAGCATTGGACTATTCAATACATATTCCCCCATGGTTAGCTTGATATTATGGAATTTTCCAGAGCAATTTATAGTTCCTCTATTTGCAGCCATCACTTGACATTCTGGTGCTTGGTATAGGAAACAATTCAATTCCTTGGCTACCTTACAATGAATAAAATTATGGGTACTACCTGAATTAATCAAAACTATTACCTTTTTCTTCTTGATATGTCCTTCTATCTTGAGATTTTGAGGAGTGGTAATTCCTGCCAATGCATTACATGATATGGTTAGACTCATTTCTTCCTCTTCTAGGGTTGGTTCTTGGTGTATATACTCTTCTTGTTCATTTTCTTCTTCCTCTTCAAAATCTATGTAAAATAATTTCTTCTCAGCACAGTTATGACCTTTAGTGTATTTGCTATCACAACTGTAGCAAAGCCCTTTTGCTCTTTTTTCTTCCAATTTTTGTGTTGTCAACCTTTTAGGTTGTGGAAATCTAGGCGTAGTAACACTTCCTTCTTTATAGAAGTGAGTGGTAGGCTTCCTTGTCGCCATAATTTTACATTCAATTTTTCTTGCCAACCTGAATGCCTTCTCCAATGAATCAGGTTCCAAAACATGAACTTCATGTTGGATGTTATCCTTTAAGGTACCTATGAAGAGATCAATCATGTGTTCCTCTGGAATATCAGTTACCCTTATATTCAATTTTTGGAAGTCCTCAATGTGCTCCCCCACTAAACCCTTTTGTTTGAGATTTATCAATTGGCTAAATAAGGTGTTGCTCTTTGTATCCTCATAATGTGCTATCATTTACTCCGTAAAAATTGACCAAGTGACAATTTTTTTACGGGAGAAAAGCCATCGATACCATACAAATGTATTTTGTTCTAAATGTAAGGTTGCAATGCGTACCTTTTGTGTGTTTTGCACATTATGGAGATCAAAATATTGCTCCATCTGTAGTATCCATGTTACAGGATCCTTTCCATCAAACTTCCTCATATCCATTTTTGGAATATGGTGGTTCTTTCCTCCAACATTAGAGCTTATGAAATCATGATTAACATTTATTTTGTTCTCATCATGAGTTTCCTCTACTATCTTTTCACCATTAGGAAACATTTCTTGTATCAACTTTGTCAAACCTTCCATGTCTTCTTTTAGATCATTCTTCATGTTTTCCATCTTAGATTCCATGCCAGCTTCCATGCCATCCATCTTAGCTTCCATGCCATTCTTCAAACCATCCATCTTAGATTCCACACCTTTCTTCAAACCATCCATCTTAGTTTCCACACATTTCTTTAAAACTTCCATGTCATTTTTTGTTGCTCTTTGCGAGAGCGAATTTTGTTGCACTTTCTCTTGTAATTTTGATATGTCATGTTGCCATTCTTCATCTTCATGAGTCATAGTAGAGCCTTCTAAAGGCTTAATGGGTGTTGAATTATTTTTAGGGGCCATTTTAGAATCCAATACTGATATCTGTTCTACAATACACCCTTGGAATCAATTCAACTTGATTCTTTAAACAAGACTTATGCAATTCAGAAAAGAAAAATACACACCTTTTACTTGCTTTTGAAGAGCTCAATATTGAAATTGAATTATCTCTATAATTGCAGATCCTCAATATCTGAAATTCGGCCCTGTAGTAGCCCTCTAAAGCTTCTTTCAAATGCCACAGGTCTAACCTGATTTGGATTCTTCAAGACAAAGTTATGTTCAATCTCCCACAATGAACCGATTATGGATTGGTTCAGTAGAGCGAACTTGTACGACTTGCCATGTGTCAAGGTTTCCTCCTTTGGCTCTGAAATTTATAGTAAGGAAACTAAAGTTTGTGCAATTGCGGCCACTTTTTACAGAATTCCAATCTGATGCTCAGAGAGAGAGTTATGAAGATTTTCCCACGATCACCTCTTTGAGATGAAATTCAGGAGCCCGAAAAAACCATAACTTCCACAAAAGATATCTCCAAAAATATTGCGAACCAAGCTCTGAAATTTTGTGAACATGTTCATCAGGAATTCGGATTTGCACTCTAAAAATTTCAGCTTCTGAACCTTTGTAGAAAAAAAATTATAGTGCAAATGCCACGATGACCTATTTAGGTTAAATTCAGGAGCTTGCAAAAAGACATAACTTCCACAGATCATATCTCCGAAAATATTGCGAACCAAGCTCTAAAATTTTGAGACGATGTTCCTCAGGTTCGTCTTCACACTAAAAATTTCAGCTTCTGAACCTTCTTAGAAAAAATTTATAGCGAAAACTCCACGATGACCTATTTGGAGCAACGAAACCCTAGAATCCAAAGCTCTGATACCAAATGTTTTGAAACCAGCTCCAAAAATAGAAGAAAAGAGATATCAATGCCTTAGAAATAAGCCACTTCGAGGGGGAAACCTCCAATACATTACATGAATGAACAATTCTTGGATGATACAATTTACAAAACCTCCTTTCTATATATAGGAGTCCATGGGGCCATAATGTAATCCTAGTGGGGCCACAATGTAATCCTAGCCGACCTAACAATAATAATTTAAGGGCACAATAATAACAATATGGGGTTTATAGGGGTACAATAATAACAATAAGGGGGTTACACTAACAACAATAAGGGACTATACTAGTAATATATGGACCTAACAAACTATCTCCCCTTCCTCGCTTGGGGCTTGATCTATGGCTGAAGGTGGTGGAGTCTAAACGATGGCCTAAGGTGCGTTGGGAATCAGTTCCACATCTTCATTTAGCAGATCCAATCCCACTTCCATGTCCATGAGCTTAATCAAATATTCAAGTTCTTGAGAAAACTCCCATTCCTGAACATGTTCGCTCACTCCTTATGCTGTCGTTTGATCCTATACCTGCTCTTCAACCTATTATCACTCCGTAATTCTGAGGCTGAAGGCAGAATCCTGGAGGCAACATCAAAACCGCTTCGGGCCTAGGACCTAACCCTCCTAGACCTAGAGAGGAATCTCTCTATTATATATAGCTTTTTTTATAGGTGCATTTTAGGCTAGATATTAGTGCATAGGGGTTTGTTTGAATATTTATGGTTGAGACAACACAAGAGGGCCATTGGGCTATGGAGTCAAAAATTTGTAAATAGAATTAAATGGATGAATAACTGAGATCAGGTGTGACCAGGAAAGATAGTCATGTCAATGGATATTTACAGTTCGTGAAATGGAAAAGGAGAAGAGATTAAGGTTCAAAATGAATGCAAATCAGACCTTCTCTGAATTCTGCATTCAAATTTCAAAGGAAAACATAGATTACTGTTTCAAGACTGTGTAGGGTGCCCGGTGACAAATCCTGAACAAATTTTTCTTATCCACAGTAAAGAGACAAAGCAATGGCTAAATAAATGAAAGAATATAACACGAAGAAGTACATCACCATAAAAACATAACACAAGAATTTGGAAATAACAATGTCCTTTCATTCATCCACAAAAGAGTGTTTGCATCCATATGATCCTATTACAATGGCTTTCCCCTTCAAGGCTCCCCTGATACTGCTAATGCATGTAGTATTTAACAAAAAATTAAGTCGGTTACTCTATCTACTATAGTGATTGTCATTAATTACATTCAAGCAGAAATTTGACAAGTGGAACCATGCAAGTGGTGATAAGATAAATTTGGATAATTAAATCTGGTGCTGCGCTGGCTAATTCAGCAAATATGATTGTTGTGCTGGCTATGTTTACTTCTCTTTTCCATTCTTTCTGTTATATCATCATAGTTATGTATGAACGCCCTTTTCCTGACTCGACTCGTGGTTCGATCTCCGTATTACTGCGATATTAAAATTACCGCGCCCTTTGCTCTTTGTTGGGTCTTATCCTACCTGAGTCCTTCTATCATGTTTATCCCTTTCTTCATAAAAAAGCATAACAAACCTCATACACCCGGATTTGAAATCCTTTAGGCTTCAACATTGACCCGCATCACGTCCGCCCCAATATCGAAATCACATGTCAGTGTTTATAACATATACATGGGTGCTTATCCTCCAGAGCTTGCGAAGTGCGATATGCGATTGGGTCCCACCCATATCACAAATCAAAAAGTTTATAGCTCATCGCAACATTTAAGGCTCAACGCACATTACACGTTTTAAGGTTTACGTTATGAGGAACGAGAGTTAAAGGCTAAATCTGGCGAAGTGTGATGAGAGTGGAGGTGATGTGGTGGGAAGGTTCCCACTATATCGCATCGGCGTTAGAAGTGGAAAACTGAGATGTGAAATTGTAAAGAATGCAAAGTTGCGCAAATGCGAATAGAGGTGATGTGACGGGAAGGGTCCCACTATACTGCATTGGCGGTCCGAAGAAACAACAAATGGAATGTGGCTAGGACTGCTGCGAAATGTCGATGCGGAAAGGCAAGGAAGGGGTCACAAGGTTTGCTGCAGTAAGGTAAGGCTTATGCAATTTCTGAAATGGAGGTATTGGTGCTCAATATGAAGTCCTAAAACTTTATGCATGTGGGTTTTAGGGGGTTTTATGAAATGGATAGTGCCACCCAATGCATTTAGGATTAGTTTGGACTATTGGAAATGAAGTGAATACAACCATCCTTTGCCTTGGTGCCCAAAAGTGTCTTCTCAGAAATAAATGACAATCATGGAACATTATTTTCAATATACAAGATCTGAAAATAATAATCAGTCACCTTGTGATCCTATAGATTATAGGATACTAACAAAGGCTCTAGCTGGGGATGGAATCTCCTTCAGGAGGTGTCAAGAACATCGTAGATTAGTAGCCTAATCCATTGGGCTGATCCCAAATCTGCAACTTAATCTACTACCAAACCTTTGTGGATGAAAATATTCAAGATGAAGTCAACACTCTCTGCAATTTGTATTCTAGGACACCCTTGATCTGAAAACTGAAAAGAAATCTGAAACTAAAACTGGAAAAATGCTCAGAGTACTAAGCTTATTTGCACACCTACCTACCCTACCCTACTAAAATTATTGTTGTTCTAAATGATACAATAATTCCAGTGTATCCAGTTAAGTAGCAACAGAAAAAAATGGACAACTTGACTTCTTTCCAGGAAAATTATAAGTCTAACTTGATTATGTGTCCACATAATCAAAGTTGTAATATGTAATGGCAACTGCTGATGTATTTGATCCTTACAGAGAATACATGTTTGAAAACTTTGAGCTAAAAAAATTCTCCATATAATCTGTTATAGTAACGATAAAAGCATGATGTATGATATTTGCTTCTAGGCCTTCAATGACTAGTTGATCAGTTGCATCCTTGGTATTAAACCTTGAAACCACATCTTCAGTTTTGTACTCGAAAGAATAATCATCCTCAATATGTAAGTCAAGAGGTAGTACAATTTCCTCTTGCTTTGGAGAAGGAAGATTTTCCAAGAATTATTTAGGATCTCGGAAATTATATGACTCAATTTGAGAATTCAAAAGTTCAATGCCATTTTCCTATCATTCAGCAACCTCCTCCAGAAAACATGTTTTAGCTTCAGGACCAAATTTTCTTAATTTCAAAATGAGAAAGACAATCTCTAGAAAATCTCCATCAAGTTGAAATTATGATAACTGATTCCTGAATGCATTTAATATTCACAAGATAAAAGATCTATCACAAACCTTGTCATCTTGTTCAACAGAAACTCTAGTCAACATGTTGTGGAATCGCCATGAATGCTCAAAATATGGGTTCTTTGAATCATGGAGTCGCCAGGTGAATAATTCAGCCTTCTTGTGTCTGGTCACTGTCCACCATCAGTAATCAGATCTTAACTTTGATGTACTTTCTGAGGAAGATAAATTTCAGTCCCCAGTATGGTCGCCACTGTGTTATGACTCCATAATTCTGAGGCTGAAGGCAGAATCCCGGAGGTAACATCAAAACCACATCGGGCCTAGGATCTAGCCCTCCTAGATCTAGAGAGGGATCTCTCTGTTAGATATAGCTTTATTTTTAGGGGCATTTTAGGTTAGCTATTAGTGCATAGGGGTTTGTTTGAAAAATTATGGTTGAGACAATAGAAGAGGGCCATTGGGCTGTGGAGTCAAACAGGTGTAAACTTAATTAAATGGACGAATAACTGAGATCATGTGTGACCAGGATAGCTAGTCATGTCAATGGATCTTTACAGTTTGTGAAATGGAAAAGGAGAAGAGATTAAGGTTCAAAATGAATGCAGAGCGGACCTTCTCTGAATTCTGCAATCAAATTTCATAGGAAAATATAGATTACTGTTTCAAGATTGTGCAGGGTGCCCAGTGACAAATCCTTAACAAAATTTTATTATCCACAGTAAAGAGATAAAGAAACAACTAAATAAATGAAAGAAGATAACAAGAAGAAGTATATCACCATGAAAACATAACACAAGAATATGGAAACAACAATGTCCTTTCATTCATCCACAAAAGAGTGTTTACAACCAGATGATCCTATTACAATGGTTTTTCCCCTTCCGGGCTCCCCTGATACTGCTAATGCATGCAGTATTTAACTAAAACTTAAGTTGGTTACTCTATCTATTGCAGTGATTGTCATTAATTACATTCAAGTAGAAATTTGACAAGTGGAACCATGCAAGCGATGATAAGATAAATCTAGCCATAACAGTGGCTTTAGCAGTCTACAAAATAAGGAAAAATTACCTCTTGGGATCACGAAGAGGCTATGATAAAATAAATATGACATTTGGCCCTGATTCTTCAAAAAACCGCTGCTGGATGATTAAATCTAGTGCTGCGCTGGCTGATTCAACAGATCTGATTGTTGTGCTGGCCGTGTTTATTGCTCTTTTTCGTTCTTGTTTTTATATCATCGTAGTTTTGTATGAACACCCTTTGCCCGACTCAACCCATGATGTCTATCTCCTTATTATCGAGACGTTCAACTTACCATGCCCTTTACTCTTTGTTGGGTCTTATCCTACCTGATTCCTTCTGTCATGTTTAGCCCTTTCTTCATAAAACAACGTAACAAACCTCATACACCTGGATTTGAAATCCTTTAGGCTTCAGCATGGAATCGCATCGCGTCCACCCCAATATCACAAATCGCACGCCGACGTTTATAACATATACCTGGGAAATTATCCTCCTGAGCTTGTGAAGTGAGATATGCGATTGGGTCCCACCCATATCGCAAATCACAACATTTAAGGCTTATCACACATAGCACATTTTAAGGTTTATGTTATGAGGAACGAGAGTTAAAGGCTAAATCTGGCGAAGTGCGATGAGAATAGATGTGAGGTGGCGGGAAGAGTCCCACTATATTGCATCGGTGTTGGAAGCGAAAAAATGAGATGCGAAATTGTAAAGAATGCGAAGTTGCGCAAATGCAAACGGAGGTGATGTGGCGGGAAGGGTCCCACTACAATACATTGGTAGTCCGGAGAAACAAAAAATGGAATGTGGCTGGGATTGTTGCGAAATGATGATGTGGAAAGGAAAGGAAGGGGTCACAAGGTTTGCTGCGGTAAGGTAAGGCTTATGTGGTTTCTACGAAGGTGACGTGGCGGGAAGGGTCCCACTATACCGCATTGGCAGTCTGGAGAAACAAAAAATGGAATGTGGCTGGGACTGTTGCGAAATGCCGATGTGGAAAGGAAAGGAAGGGGGCACAAGGTTTGATGCGGTAAGGTAAGGCTTATGCGGTTTCTGACATATACGTTATATATATATATATATATATATATATATATATATATATATATATATATATATATATATATATATATATATATATCAAGTGGGCTAAAATGGGAGGCGGAGCTGAAACGGAGGTATGAGTGCTCAATATGAAGTCCTAAAACTTTATCCATGTGGGTTTTGGGGGGTTTTATGAAATGGATATTGCCACCCAATGCATTTAGGATTAGTTTGGACTATATTGGAAATGAAGTGAATGCAAACATCCTTTGCCTTGGTGCCCAGAAGTATCTTCTTGGAAATAAATGACAGTCATGGAATATTATTTTCAATATACAACATCTGAAAAGAATAATCAGTCACCTTGTGATCCTATAGATTATAGGATACTAACACAACCTATGTAGGTGTCATCTCTTTTGGGGTGGCACCTTGCCTTTCTTCATCTTCTTGCTTCTGTCTCTCCTCTTATTCTCTTCTTCTAAGCTCTCGTTCGTCCTTAAACTCTTATTCTGCTATCTGAACTGCTTCTTCTAAAGATTGCTTCTCTCTCTTTCTCCTCTCTACTCTCTACTGCTTATGTCCCCTCTTTGTTTATATTTCCAAAGCTACTTTCTCAGTGAGAGGATATTCCTTCATTTTCCAGCATTGTTCCTCTTCTGCATTATTAGCTACCTTCCTCTTTCCTTTTTCATGCACCGAACCACTGCCTGTTGTTGTTGTTGCTTCTAGAACTACTTCCGCCTGCAGAACAAATTGAGAGTTCCTAGCTGTACTGATCGACTCATGAGGTCTGGAGGAGATATAATATTTCTTCCATGGTTCCTCCTCTGACCATTTATATATCCCGCTGACCCAGTTGAAGTATACTCTTGCACTGTAGTCGTTGCAAATTCCCCTCGGATCATACGGATTGTAACTCTTTGTGTTGAACTTAAATTTGACTATGGCTTTCCCTTTGGCATCTGCGACTTTGATATTCTTAATCTCATATATTCTGACCTGCAAAGGAATAGTTGGTCATGGTTCCTTATTCGTCCTATGGAGTGCTACTAAAAACCATGTGGAGAGATGATAAGATACCTCTTGCATGACAAGTTTGTTGGTGGCTTATCTCGGTAAAATATGTGGCAGCTTCTGCCTGCCGAATACTCTAATTAATGTGCCATCCGGTAAGGCGAACTAATAAAAAATATTTGATATCGCCTCCATAGATTCTCATGACATGCAAGGTGGGTCCTCCTAAAAGTTGCGTCTATAAAGCAGGACGATGAAGTGATAAGTAAGCTGCTCCATGACTCTGCGATGACTTCAATCTGAGAGCAGATTGCAATAGATATGTACGGCAGTGTCTCTTGGTGCCCATGTCTAGTTCATCCTAGGGAACTGATTCTGTGCACAAATTGCATCTAGTTAGTATGCAGACATGTAGAAGCATGTTTGCTTTCCCTTGGGTGGATTGCGAGCTTTTGTCACATGGAATCTCAGCTGACGAGCCAATAGATTTGACCAGTTGAATGACTTCCCCTCGTTCACTACCTGGTTCAAAAAGATAGCCCACCTCTCAGGAAAGGTCTCTGTGTTTGGTTGACCATAGATTCTGCAAGATAGTTGTTGAGTCCCAAACTTGCATCTTTCCTATACACCTTTCTAGACTTTTTCCATTTACCTGGACCTCCTAAGTCATCAACATCATTGCATATTAATCATAAAAGAGCATTTAAAGTGGTTTTTAACTATGTTTTGTGTCTGTTGTTTGAATTAGATTTTTTCTCATTGAGCTGCGGAATCTTGTCACTTTCCGCAGCTGCTTCAACTTTCCGCAACCATTTTGTTAAAGTCTATATTGCAGGTGTCTTCAGGAAAATCAAGCCACATGGGCAAGTTGGAAATGACATGGATATGGACCGAGTCCTATTGGCTCAGTCGAATTCACCAAAGAAGGCCGTGGTCAAAGGTAGTCAAGCGGTGGTCAACCTAAGAGTCCTACGGTGACAGAACTCCATTTTTCACCACGTGAAGACTTGCATGGCCATTCCTAAGTATCAAGGGACATATCAACACCTGTGAACTGCTCCATAAGCCGAATCCAACGACCACTCTCCATAGATTTAATCTTCACGGCAGCCATAATGCTAGATTTCTGAACGTGGTTGTTCACGTGTCTTTTATCAGCGCAGATTGTAGGAAAGTAGTTATGTCATCCTCTGTTATAAATAATGCATTCGCATACGCATAGTAGCTAGCTTCTGTAATGTAATTTTGCTGTAAAGAAAGCCCACTGTGCCGTGACATTATTTCCTTGTTATGACTGCGTTTTGAATACATGAGAAGACTCTGTTCATAAGCATAATTTGTGGTTAATAACTGTTGCCCGAGGATTGTGCAGAGGGCCCCTGCACACGCTGAGGTTTTTGTTTATTGCTGTATAGTTTCATGTTTTATTTCCTTACGCTCATTATGCCATAGTTATTCACGTGTATATATTACATCTCTTATGGTATTAACGTTTTATTTCTGTCCATAATTTTTCATGCTTTATACTCCTGTTAACTGATCAGTGTCTTTGTTCCAGATTACAGTAGGCAGCCCGGGCATTTGCACATAGTTTTACAATGACTAATGACATGGAATCAGTCTTGTCCTTCTGCTGATTTATTTTTATTAGCTTTTAATTCCAGCACTGTTTTATTTATTTCAGTTTTGTACATTTTCTTTATTAGTTAGATTAGATATTAAATTACTCATGTCATTATCAGTTACCTCCAAAAACCATAGCGAGACTAATGGTGAGGGATTGAAGTATGAGTGTGTAGTTTGATATTAGTTTATTTTTCTGCAAGTTAGATATTAAATTGCTCATGTCATTATCAGTTACCTCCGAAAGCTATAGCGAGACTAATGGTGAGGGATTGAAGTATGAGTGTGTAATTTGATATTAGTTTATTTTTCTGCAAATTAGATATCAGATTGCTCAAGTTGTTTATAATTACCTCCGAAAGCCATAGCGAGACTAATGGTGAGGGGTCAGAATATGAGTTGATGTAATTTGATTTTAGCTTTACTTTGCTTGCAATTCTTGGATTTCTTTGAGTACAGTTTCTTTTGTATTTAGACAGCAACAAGGGTAATGGGTTTCATGATCAATAGTTCACTGTTTGTTTGACTAGTATAGTGGCACATTTTCATTTTCTTTTAGGAATTAATTTTGTCATTGTATGTTTTAAAACCCTTTTTAAGTTTGAAGTTTGGGAAATCATTATAAAGGACAGCATTTCCTTGAACATTTATATCCATACTTGTCTTTTAGAATTTCCATCTCACATTAGGAAACCAACCAAGATAAAAACCCCCAAGATAAATAAAAAAACCAAAAACGACAAAAGGTAAGAGATAGGTTATCTTGCACATATAGTGCACCGTCAGCGTACGAATCCCGGATTGACAAATTAATGTAGCAGTTTAGGACACACTAAATTGACCAAACAATAGTATGACCAAAAACTTATAGATTTTCTTGAGTTCTCTTGTATTGTACATATGGGTGGGTGTTTGTCTAAACTTTCTTGGCTCCTTCACCCAGCCCTTGATGATATCTCTCATGTTTGTGTAGATGTTAGTGGAATAGAACAATGATTCCATGTTCTTCACTAGCCCAGGAAGATGATATATCTACTTGAAATCTGTTGCCAGGAATGAAGCAAGCTTTTGCCCACTGGTGTTTCTCAATGTCATGGTTTCCAGATTAGTGTTTGAGACAACCCAGCTGATCACATCCACGCATGGGAAGGTTGGCTACCTGCATGCAAACTTGTAAAGCCCCGACTGCATGATGTTGAGATACACATGTCGGTCTTCTAGGTATGCCTAGAAGTCATTTGTGAGATTATCTTTGATCTGTTTCCATGTCAATTTTCATCCCTTCTCTATGAATAGCTGAGTGTTTGAGTAAACTGGAAAGTTAACCAAAAATTTCTCAACTTCTTTCCCTGTACTTCTTTCAATGATTTCATTTGAGGAAAATCTCTTGGATGCCATTTTAGAACTGACTACTAGAGAGATGCTAAAAAACGAATGTACTTGTGGGACAAAAAAGATACTAACGAAAAGAAAATGTCAGCGATAAGAAAAACTAATTTCAAAACATGTACATGCGGCACACTAGGAAACTGACATGAAGGATTGTACAATTATTGATGGGAAGAGGGTCTGACTAGCTTGGAAAACTGCACACTACACAGTCCCAGTAGCCAGGGTCGAAGCTTGTGGCTTGAGACTGTGCATTGTGCAGTTCAGTCTGGGCAGTGAGTCGAGAGAGACTACACATTGCACAGTCTCAGTGGCCAAGGATGTTTCTTGAGGCCTGGAACTACGAAATACATAGTGAATCCAGCCATTACTATGCAATGCATAGTTATAAAGGCCAAGATTGAATATTGAGCTTCTAGATTGCGCAATGCCCAGATGGGGAAAGTGGATTCCGACTAGGGGAAAGGAGGAATTCCTAAGGGAAGTGTGAAAAACAAGCAGATATGAGAGATGGTGAAGGAATTAATGCAGATCTAAATAAGTGTTGGTGAGACAAGACAAATCAATTGAAGAAATTGACAAAACGAGAAGTGAACAAGATTGGTGAGTAGAGTCGCCGCAACAACAACCATCGGTGCAAAAATGAAAAAACTGATGAAACACTTGTGAAAGGAAAACAAAAACTTGAAATAACACTTCTATAGGCTAAAGCAATTTTTTTTAACACAAAAGAGTAATTTTGTTTAATACAAATCCGTTCCTGGGTCATAGCTAAGACTGAGAGATCACATCTTCAAGATTTCCCAAAATTGGGTTAACTAGATACATCGACAGCTGGGCTGGTCCAAATGAATTACAAAATTACAAAATTCAGCTTTAATACTACTGTTTCTATGTTTTATATCCTACAGTATATGCCAAGAAAAAATATAAATGCAAATTTACACAGAGAAATCAAAAGTCAGTTATTCATCAGGAGTGGTAGACCGGTTCAGGTCAAGGTCAAGGCTAAGGCCGCTCAACTCCTCTTCCGAGGTTGTGGGATTCCCTTTCATTTGAATCCTCAGGTCTTAAATTTGGCCCTGCAATGCATAGACTTCATCCTTTAGTTGGCTGATCTTTCTGTTCTTTTCAACTTCTTTCTCTCTGCGGTCTAAGTCCTCCTTTTGTTGCATTTGAAGGATTTTCCTCAAATCCTCCATGCAGTTCCATAATTCCAGATGCTCACGTTCATAATGATTACAATTTTGTGGGGAAACAATCATTAGAGGAATGATACAATTGATTTCCCTCCCTATGCATTTGCGTCTTACTCCCCAAGTCTCCACCTCCATCTCCATGATGTTGTCTTTCTCAGTTTTCTTGTTTTTTCCTTTTCCTTTGCCTTGTAGTCCTCTGCATTTTATGACCCTCACTAACAATGAATATTAATTCCACTAATTTGGAAGTCTGAAAGTAGAAACAAGTTCCAAAAGCCTCGTCCCAACTTGCATAAAATCCTGATAATTCAGCACAGGCTGACCACTGGTTTTCAAATGATTCTTCATACATTAATTCACATAGTACGTGACTCTGCCTAGCTGCTCCAGAGTATCTACCAAGCCCTAAATTTTCTCGGCACTTCCTATATCCCCATTCCACTACCCTAAGCTATCCTCAGCCAACCACAAACATAGACACGTAAAGTCTGAGGTCACCCTTCCTTTAAACTCAGCTTAGGAGATGATAAAGCCAAAAATTCTACACCTTCTGTCTGCCTGCCAACTCTCACAACACCACCCCAGACAACTCACCAAGATGATCTACCAGCCTCCGGAGAGTAGAGCTGTTTCTTTACCTATGTTATGGAGGTGCCTTCTATTCATTATATAGCACCAGTGACTATTGACGGGCTGATAATTCCTTCTCACCACCTTGCTAATCCCCATGATTGCAAAGTTCCTTGGATCAGCTGCGAGCTGTTGCATATTAATGGTCACGTGATTGAAAGATATGCTCTTGTGCTCCAAAATTAAAGTCGACTCGCACACAGAGGGATTATACAGCCTTGGAAAAGACTGGTTCATGTGGCAAGCCATAGTTCTTGCGTAAAAATTGCTACATCTCACGTTGCCCCTCATTCCAACACTACCTGTCTGCATTATCACATCATCCCTGTACTAGATCTGTTTAACTGTTACGCACGACATGAGATATCTTACCATGGTGTTAGTACTGGTCCACTTGCTGTCAGTTGGAGGAGCCAACCATCGAGAGTATGATGAAGGACAATATGAAATGAGGGCGGAGGGGAGAGGGGGAAGTGGGAGAGATGGGGTAGGGTGAAGTAGAAGGCAAGCAGGGAGAAGGGGATGTGGGAGAAGGGGATTGAGGGAGTAAGGGATGAGGGAGATAGGGAGTGAGGGAGAGAGGGGTGAGGGAGTGAGGGAGTGAGGGGTGGAGGAGAGAGGGGGAGGAGGGGTAGGAGGGGGGGGGGGGGGTGAAGTGGAAAACACTCGAGGAGAGGGGGTTGAGGCCAAAGGGGATGAGGGAGAAAGGGGGTGAGGAGTGAGGGGTGAGGGAGAGAGGGGTAGAGGTAGAGAGGGATGAGGGAGAGTGGGAGTAAGGGAGATGATAAGATAAGCTAGGGAGGGTAAGTTGGCATCCTTTATCCCTATAATCCTTTAAATTCCTGGTTTTAATGCTTTTCCCCTTGCAATTAGAGAGGGTCCAATACATTATCACACTTATGTCCTTCATAACACCTATGGAATGTCCTGGAACCCTTCGATCCCATTGATAAGGCTCATAATTTCTTCTATCTGGCAGACTATGTTTTCTTGGGTATCAACCTCTCTGCTCAGCTCTCTTAAAATGTGATAAAAGTTGACTCTTTCAAAGCTCTTGCAGCTATACCTGATTCTTTTCAAAATTTGGTTCAACATTGAGTTTTTAGCCTTCCTATTGTTTATCATGATCTTTTTATAAGGAGGGAGTATCCCATAATGTTAAAGATTATAATCCTTTTTGGCTGAGCAAGGGTGAGACCAAAGAGGAGACCATATGCCTCAGCTTTGTTATTTGTTTTCTTTCCAAGGCCCCACACATATCATTCTTCAATTTTCCCATCAGGGGTTATGAGAACCCCTCACCCACTTGCCACCCCAGGCTAAAGCAAGTTAAAACACCAACATGCATTCAAAAAAACACTCAGGAAAGCCAAATGACAAAAAACGACAGAAAAAGCGACTAAAAGCGATAACTGCAAAACTCACCTGGAAAAGCGACGAAGATCGTACTGAAGGTTCCTTGACCTCATAGGGAATGTTAAAGATCCAAGATCGAATGTGAGAATGAGATCTAGGGGCATTGATTAAATATATTTGATAAATTAGGGTTTATGACACGCATGCCACAAATGAAGGAAAACACAACACTTGATGGTAGTTTTCAAAAATAATTAGTGTGCCTCCTTCAGGTTACTAAAAATAGATCCCTAGATTTTAGGGATGATTTTTCTCATTTTTTTCTTTTCTACTTTTTCTAGGAAAACTTTCCATGCACCTCACCAGGAAGGATTGTGCAGTTCCGGGGAACTGGAAGCTCCCGGCTCAGTGCACTACGCAGTTTCTGAGCTTAGTGAAGAATTGCGCAGTTTCTGGGCTGCCTATCATGACTGCACAATTTCCAAGCTCAAGGATGAGCTACTAGTCATGACTGCGCAATTCTGAACATGAAGGTAAATACTAGATCCATGAATTGCGTAGTTTCTGGAGGCAAGCCCATAACTGATGTGCAAGACTTAGATAGAAGGCTAGCTTGTGGCTTACACAATTTTTCTAAGTAGAAGTCAAGTAAAAACAAGAAAAACTAAAAGATAAATAACAATTAAAACACAAATAGCTGATAACAGTGGAAGGTAAGCTCATGTGAAGGGAAGTTAGGCTCTAAAATCTAAGCAATGGCAAAATTTTGGAGGGTGGTTGTAACTGCTACAACATAAAAATATATGGGATTCCATTAGAGGAGGCTAGCAACAAGGTCCTTAGTTAATTGGTAAGCTAGAAGGTGCCAAATAATTATTATATTATTGTCTACTCATAAGTTATAGAGCTACTATTGATCTCACCATACTTTGCAAGAAGGTGTTGATCAGTGGTTGTCATTGATGTCAACCCAAGCAGCACTAGGGGCTACCCTGATCTTGCATGGGAATTTTGACCTACCAAATTACTATATTCCTTGTAAAGGATATTTTATATGGTTTCTACTTGTCGATATGTTTCCGTTGATATATGGCATGACACGTAATTCTTCGCGGTTTCATAGATATTCATGTTTGAAGTTAGTAACCCCAGTTAGTGGGCTAAAACCCCATGGGGTTGTGGCATGACACAAATAATTGGTTGTGGTCATTGAACAATCAATAATTAATAATTTTTAAGCTCCTAAAATCCCTCCCACATTCACTTGTTGAAGTCCCTCTCATCCTAAGAATTTATATAGATTGTGATCCTCATATCCTCCTCATGAAGGGATTTCGCTACTTGAAACATGTCATTGTGGAATTTTCGCTGTAAATTTTATTATGCGAAGGTTCAGAAGCTGAAATTTTTATGAGGCAAAGCCAAAATCCTAAGGATGCTCGTGTAAAAGTTTCAGATCATGATGCACAATTTTTTTGGAGATATGATCTGTGGAAGTTAGGGTTTTTGCAGGCTCCTGAACTTCATCTCAAAGAGGTGACATTGGGAAAATTTTCATAAATCTCTCTCTGAGTATCGGATTGGAATTCTATAAAAATTGGTTGATAGTGCACGGAATGTAGTTTATGTGGATCAATTTTAGAGCTGAATGAGGAAATAATGACATGTGGCCCGTTGTACAAGTTTTCTCTACTGAACTAGTCTATAATTAGGTCATTGTGAGAGATTGGGAATAAATTTGCGTTGAAGAATCCAAATTGGGTGAGACCCGTGGCATTGGAAGAATAATCAAAGGAATACGATAGGACCAAAAATCACATATTGGGGATATGAAAGAACATAGATACACATATTCAATATCGAGCTCCTAGAAGGCAAGAAAAAGCTAGATCATGTGTTGTCAAGGGCTGCAAAGGACTAGAATTTCTAGGGCAGCAAAGCAAAGCAAGGTGCAACAAAGGTAAGCTCTAGGTAAGTATATTATGTATATGCATGTTCATCTCTTAATTTCATTAATTTCTTTGTATTATAATTTTCTTTTTTTTTAGGCACTGACATATGCTCTACAGGATGAGGTAAGTTTTTCTATTATCATGTCATGGGTATTTCCTTAAAGAATTTTTGTAGGTATTATATATTCATCAAGATAAGACTCAATGCATGATATAATGTTCTGAAGAGTGAGAAAGGGTAGCATGACAAGAGCCACAATCAAGGTGCAAAACAACAACAAGAAGTTCACCACATGAAGTCTTCACGTGGGTAGCACTACATACAATCATTATAAAGGTATCATTGTACCGAGTCATTGTAAAATTTGTACAAGTGTCTATCTGCCAAGAATTGAAGAGCCAGTGTCGGGAAGTCTAGGATCATCATTAGGTATTTGTGTCATAGTTGGGGTTATGGTCTAGTGTGTCCTCTTCTTCTACATCATTCTATATCATTGTAAAGTGGACCATTTTCCCTGGTACGGGAGTCCATTCTACTTTTATTATTCTATAGGGTGGTAGGGTGGTGCTAAGCTGGTGCATGAAGTCACCAATAGGTTCAAGCCTGTGAAAAATTCAGGGAGGTAGGGTGGTACTAGGGTGAGTTGTAGCTCATTGGGTGTTGGGGCATCCATTCAGTTGACTACTGAAGAATCTCGGGCATTGGAGCATCCATCTTGTGGGATATGGAGAATAATTCTTTTCTAGGTTCTAGGAAGTTAGAGCTTTATTTTCAATTGAAGTTGAATATTAAAGAATTATTAGAAAATAATTCAGGTGGTTTTTGTCTCGGAGAGGGTTTCCACCTTAAAAATTGTGTGAATTTGTGTTCCTTTTGTTTACTACTATCATTGTACAAACAATGATAATAATTGAAGATTAACTAATGCTCTGAAATATTAATAATAATACTAATTGAAAGGAATACTAATTCACCCCCCTGTCAGTATTTCCAACAATTGGTATCAGAGCTTGGTTCCTTCAATAGAAGTTTAACAGTTGGAAGGAGGTCATTGAGCATACCAAGAATGGTGTACCTCTATTCAATGAAAATAATTATGCAATTTGGAAAGGAAGAATGGAGGTCTATCTCTTGGAGCAAGGTTACGAAGTATGGGACACTGTTCAAAATGGCTTTACACTAACCGCGAATGAACAAGGTAAGAATAATTTGGTAAATGATGCAAAAGAAAAGAATATTATTATCAGTGGAATTATTGAATCTGCTTATCATAAGGTGTTGGGTTGTAAAACCACCAAAAATGTATGGGACAAGCTTGAGAATATATATGCAGCTAATCAAATGTCAAAGAAGCAAAGCTTCAAATCTACAGAGAAAAATTGAGCAACTCACTATTAAAGAAGATGGAAACATTGCTGCATACTTCCAGCACGTTGATGAAATAACCAACACTTTGGAAGGATTGGGAGAGCTTGTTGACGAGAAGACTATTATACGAAAGAGTCTTAGAACGTTACCAGGGAGATTCAACCCAAAGGTATCGGTCTTAGAATACAGTGCAAACTTGGACAAAATCAACAAAGAGTAATTACATGGAGTTCCCATAGCATATGAGATGAGACTTGATGAAGAAGAGGGTGCTTCACATCTAGAAACTACGTTCGTTGCATCTAAGAAAACCAATAAGGACAAACAACCTTCAAAGGAAAAGACCTGCACCTACACATGTGAAGAAAAGGAAGATGATGATGAAGGTATTTGAGATGGAGAATATGCTTACTTTACGAGAAAACTAAAAATTGGTAAGGGAAAATTCAAAGGTAAAATTCCATTGATATGTTTCGGCTGTGGTGAGGTTGGGCATTTCGTAGAAAAATGTCCGAATAGAAGTGATGGCAACTCAAAAGGAAATAAAGGATTTAAGAAATTCAACAAGCAAGCCAAAAAGAAAGGATTCAAAAGGAACTTTATCTCTAAAGAAGATAGCTCATCATTCGATGAAGACAGTGACAACGAAGAAGAAGCCAATGAGAGAGTATTGTTTATGGCCAAGCACAATAAACAAGAGGTATCAAACAACAAAGAAGAAGGGTTGACCATAGAATAATTTTTTGAGGCAATCAGGCTTATAAAAGAGCTCAAGGCTGAGAAGATCCGTTCCAATACTCTTGAAGAACAAGTTCAAGGTCTCAAAATTGAAGTTGAAGAACAAAAATTTATTGAAGAGTCACTTCAAAAGAAGTTGGAAGAAAGAAACCAAGAAAGGGAAGCATTAGAAGCCGAAGTCGTCTCGCTGTGTAAGGAAGTGAAGAAGGGAAAAACTGTCCGAAACTATGCCAAGAGCTCAAGGGCATTGGAAGAACTCATCAACAATCAACAATCTTACAATGACAAAACTGGCCTCAGTTACAAAGAAGAAGAAGTGGGACATTCTACAACAAAATACAATGAACCTATAAGATCTGACATGCATGTAGACTTCATTGGACAAGTTTCGCAAGAACAACCTTGGAAGAAAATTCCTCGACGAAGATTTCCATCCAGGTACCAACATATTTTTCATGGCTATTGTTATTCATGTGGAAAATTTGGTCATAAAGCTGTAGAACGCTGCATGTACCCTAGGAACCAATACAATTCTAGGAGATCTATCAAATATGAACCTCCCAGGGCTCAACGAAACATCAATAGATTTAAATATTTAAGAAATAATATGGAATATTACAAATGTCAAAAATTTGGACACATAGCCAAAGACTGCAGACTTGAAAATCCTCCAGAAGAATCTTCAAAGCCACAAAATGAACGAACATGGAAGAAGAAGAAGACTGATAATTGTGCTATCGCTCTCAAAGCTCAAAACAAAAAAGATGTATGGTATGTTGATAACGGTTTCTCAACGCATATGACTGGAGATAGAAAGAAATTAGTATCTCTGAAAGAGAAGAAGGATAAAACCATATCCTTTGGAAATGATGGATCTTCAAATGTTATAGGATCAGGCACTGTCACTCTCGGAAGAAAAGATGTTCTAGCCAAGAATGTTCTATTAGTTGAAAACATGAATCAGAATCTGCTTAGTGTTGGGAAAATGTGTGATCAATGACACACAATGCTATTCAACTCCACAAAATGTGAAATCAGGAAAGGTAGGTATGGTAAAATTGTGGCTACAACAAGTCGAGCTCCAAACGACATATGTGTTTTGGATGAAGCAAATAAAGCATGTCTACTAGATAAAGGAGATGAAATTTGGTTATGGCACAAACGAATGGGTCACATAAACTTTGAAAATCTTGTCAGGACAAGAAAAAAGGAAGAAATACGAGAAATGCCAAAAATCTCAAAACCTTCCAACACACTATGTGAGGCCTGTCGGCACGGCAAGCAGACACAAGTCAAATTTAAAACAAAAGAACACTTTGCATCACATCCATTGAATTGATACATACTGATCTATGTGGTCCAATGAGAACAAAAGGCTTAGATAGAGAATTGTATTTCATGTTAATGATAGATGAATATACCAGGATGACAGTCGTTAGTTTCCTAAAGAAAAAATCAGAAGCATTTGAGTGCTTTAAGATCTACAAGGAGTTTGTCAAAAATGAAACTGATTTTAAAATAAAGTGTCTAAGATCAGATAATGGCGGAGAATTCACTTCCAAATGATTTCAGAAATATTGTGACGGAAATGGAATAAAAAGACAATTTTCAACAACAAGAACACCTCCGCAAAATGGAGTTGCTGAAAGAAAGAACCGAGCTGTATAGGAAATGGGTAGAACAATGTTGAAGGACTCAAAATTGGATGAAAAATTCTGGGTTCAAGCAATTGACACAAAATTCTTCATTATCAACCGAAGTCTTCTCAGAAATAATTGCAACAAGACCCAATATGAATTATGGAAAGGAAACCGGCTAATGTAAAATATTTCAGAATCTTCAGAAGCAAATGTTATATCAAAAGAGAAGATCAAAAGTTGGGTAAGTTTGAATCACGTGTTTACGGAGGTATCTTTGTTGGTTACTCACGCAAAAGAAAGGCCTATAAATGATATAATCTAAGATGAAAACAGATAGTGGAGAGAATAAATGTTACATTTGACGAAGATGGTGTTCTAATGAATAATGATGAGGATCTAGAATCTTTGAAACTTGAGACAGAGGCTGAAAAAGACACAGGAAAATTATAGAACAAGAAGCAACTATCAACCATGAAGAAGTAAATAATGATCATCAAGATATACCAGAACAACAACAAGAAGCTCCTCCAAAGAGAACAAAAGAATGGATTCAAAAGAACCATCCATCAAATAAAATCATTGGTGACATAAATGAAGGTCAGCAGCTTCATTCATCACAAAAAGCTCAAATTTCTTTTCTAGCAACCTTTGAGCCTAGTAGTTTTGAGGAAGCCCGCCAGAATGAACATTGGGTAGCAGCTATGAATGAAGAATTGGATAAAATTGAGAATAATAACACCTGTGAATTAGTTCCACGACCAAAAGATAAAAATGTCATTGGGACTAGATCGGTGTTCAGGAAAAAATTGAATGAAGATGGACAGGTTACTAGAAACAAAGCAAGATTGGTTTGCAAAGGCTATGCACAAGTGGAAGGAATTGATTTCGATGAAAAATTTGCACTAGTTGCCGGAATGGAAGCTGTTATCACAAAATTGGATCTGATAGGCTGCTTGATCAGTCAACTTCATGTAACTATTTCAAACCAGTCTTTTGACTGAGGCTTAGCCTCCTCAGCCTGAGAGGGCTCTCTCAAGGATTAATGATTTGGATAAAAATATAGATGGATAACTCTATTTAGGAAATAAACAGATAAATGATAGATTTAGGTTGAGAATCACATCAACATGTACACATTGGGCTTATGGAGTCAAAACAACTCAGTAATTTAGCGAATCTACTTAACATGGAAGTTGAGGCATATCAGAGTTTTAGTCATAATGTACACACACATGAAATTGTAAAAACAGAGCCATTTCATTTATATAGGAAGTCAGAGCATCTAAAAGATGAATTCTAAGTAATATAGATGAAACACCACTGCAATGAGATAATATAAGAGATGAAAATAGAATAGGAACACACTAAAACTCTTTCTGAATCTCAAGTTGGTCAAGTAGAAAATCTCTGTATTAGTTGAAAATCAGTCAATTCACAACGAGCACAGTTTTGCCAAAAATGTCCAAACCTAGACAAATTCGACCTCTTGGCCTTTAATAGACCTCTTATAACATGAGATGATATGCCTCTAGGCTAGATACATTGAATTTATAACTACTGACACCTTGCATAACCATAAGACATGGAATTTATTACAAAAAGACACCTAATCTACTTAAACAGTTTTATTCCAAAAAGGACTCAAACTGTTTAATGCTATCTATAACAACCTTATCTCTTTAAATTTACATCATTTCCAAGTGTATCATCACATGGTCGAATCTGGATGATGAGCTTCATTTCTTCATGACCATATTGCTGACCTCCATCTAAATAGGAAACATAACCCTGTTTTTTAGGCATAAGATCTTTTGCATCCTTTGAACATTCTGACCATCATGTACCCTTCATTTCATGGTCCTTGGCTATTGGAAGTTGTCATGAAATGTCCCATAACTCCTCCCTAGCCTTCAGCTGTCTAAAACCACTTTAAAACCTGCTCAAAATTTTGTAATGTTCTGCGCTACGAAAACACAACAGTTTCGTAGCGCCTTTCGTAGCGCTGCCATTTCAACCTTTATTCTTCAACTTTTTGACTTCTTTCCTCCAAGATTATTTTAATTACCCTTTAATATATCCTCCATAGCAAATTTAGTTCTTGATTCATTCTTTAACCCTTCAAAAATTGATCAAAATAAGCAAGAAAAGCTGCTACAGCAGTTTCGTGGCGCTTTTCTGCTTTTTTTACACTGAATGCGCTACGAAACTATTGAGTATGCAGTTTTGTCAAAAATTTTCCAAGTGAAAACTGTAGTTATGAAAAAAACTCAAAATATACTTGCCTCCATCATTTAAAAACTATATCCACTGTAAAAACACAGTCATTCTAGCTTTCTTGACGTCCCTTCTTCATTTACACTTGGTTGAGCTATTGGTTCTTCTATGACTGTCAGTTTAATGCCTCTGCTCTTTAACTCATCATGAATCAAATCCAGCTGTTGCTCTAAATCTCTCACATGGTCTTTAAGTCTTCTGTTAGTAGCTCTCAAATGAGTATTTATTATTCCGACAAACTTAACTTCCTTTATTGCTGGATCTGTCCACTTGAAAAATTGCTCTGTACTACTTGGAGTTTCAGAAACAGAATTAGTTTGTCCTTCCCATAGTGCATTCATTCTTTTAAACTGTACTTTCTTGACACTGTGCTTTCTAGCTCTCTTTTTGATGACATCAATTTCCTGGTTTTCCAACCTTAATTTCTCCTCAAGACACTAGAACTCTGTTTTCGTTGTCATTTGCTCTTTTCCCCTTTTTGTTCTGCTGAATGTATGCTTCACTGTAGGTGATGAAAGATCAAAAATTTCTTTAGGGGATTCAACTATTTCAATTGGTATTTGAACTTCTTTGCTGCCTTCCATTAGTTTTCTATCATGCCTAGTCATAGGCTTTCTTGATTGAAAGATGAAACCTGCATCTTCCCCCTCAAACTCTAACTTCTTTGCAGACTTGGCATTTTTCAACTTATGCTCCTCTTCCCCAATGAACTCAGCTTGGACAATGGGTGTCTCTTCTATGTCAATGACATGAATAATATCCTCTAGATTCCCATTTGTTTCTGGGCTTTCTTCTGTAGCAACTATCTTTCCTTTTAATGCCACTACTTGGCTTCTAGTTACTCTTTTGGTCCCCTTGCTGAAAACTTGTTTCTATTTTGCATCTTTGACAAAATTTGATCTTTGCTTTGCAGGTGGGAGATTTGGAGTATCAAGCATTTACATTTTCTCTGACCCTTTTTTAGTTTTCTTTCTTGACATCACTCCTGTAGTTGCTTTTGGTTTTGCAGCCACAGGTTGACTTGGTTCTGTTGCTGGTGGTGATGGAACTCCTTTAGCTTTAGGGTTTCTTGCAGGTGTTAGGGTTTCCAACTCAAAACCATTTATAAAAAAGAAAGATGACCAATCTCTGCCTATCTTCTGAAGTTCATATAAAATTAATAACTTCATTAAACCATGATGAAATAAGGATGTTTCACTCCCTTCAGAATTTTATTGCACCTTATCAGCCATCTTTCCAAGACTCCTATGCAGATAAAAAGGTAAATCAAGTGAAATCTTACCAGTGAAGTGTAGAAGTAGTTTGAAATGATATGAATAAACCTTGTGATATCTTCCTTCACAGGTAAAATATTTCTGAATGTTGAGCAGTAGTTTTGAGTAATTATCTTTGATGCAGCTTCTAGGGATAGCATTATTAAGGTCCATGTCTGTGTATTCAAGCTTCATGAACTCTTTACACTACTCCATATCAAATTTGAAACTTTTGAACAAGGTTTCTTGACCTCTTGGTATCTCAGTAATGACAGCAATGACCTCTGGTGTAATAGACACACTTAGCATTCCCACCTTAGTGGTTGTTCCATTGAAATTCATGCCAAATTCCTTGGATACATGTGTGTGACAGCCCTGCAACTTCTCACAAAACCATAGGCAACCTACTCTTCTGAACGCTTCCATCACTGCTGAGTCTTCAAATATTGTTTTCATGTCTTCAGGTTCATGCCTTAAGCATTGTCCTCCTCTGTGAATTTTCTTTTCCTCTGTCATTTTCTTGAACAAATCTCTCAGCCTCGCTTGAAAAAATGTAACAACAACCTCGCTTGAATAATTGTAACAGCAACCTCACTTGAGAAACTATCAACCTCACTTGATATGGGTGTATTAAAGCCTTTAAAATGTCCTCTTATAACTGAATGATGCCTCATTCATAACCTATAATGACAATGATGACTGCAAACGTGGGTGTGTACATCGAATTTCATCATTACATGACTCGACATGCCACTATCCTACCCTTTCCCAATGGTTTCTGACATCTACCAACTCAACTGACAAGACAGTTACAAATCCGCGCTTTTGTAGCGCCTGCAGTGTAATTTTTCATGTTTACAGTACGAAACTATCAACGCTTTCGTAGCACAAAACGAGTCTTTTCAACGAGTGGCACTATGAAAACACGGTTTTTTGGCTAATTGAACAGTTTTAACACGAAACTTTGGGAAATGACTTACAAATGGAAAATGATAAATATTTGACATGAAATAACTTTAAAGAAGGCTTTATTTGAACCTTAGGATAAGCTTTAAACTATAAGAAATCTAAAACCTACCCTTGATCAAACCTAAATTGACACCTAAAACCCAATTTTGATTCATGAAAATTGGTAACCTTATCAAAATGTTGTTTTGAATTTTTTTGGGTGATAATAGAAGCCATCCGTATGTTTCTCGCCTATGCATGTTCAAGAAAAATCAATGTCTACCAAATGGATGTTAAGTCAGCATTTTTGAATGGCGAATTAGAAGAAGAAGTTTACACCGAACAACCTGAAGGTTTTCTACTATCAGAAAAAGAAGACAATGTTTGCAGGTTAAAGAAGGCTCTATATGGTCTCAAGTAGGCTCCCAAAGCATGGTATGCTCATCTTGATGGATATCTACGTCAACAAGGGTTCAAGAAAGAAAGGTAATGCTAATAGCAATATTTATGTACAAATAGATAAATATAATTTAACAATCGTTGAGGGATATTTGGATGATATAATATTTGGTAGCAATGGTGATCGACTAAGTAAGAACTTTGCTACAAATATGACAAGTGAGTTCGATATGTCTTTACTTGGTGAGCTGACATACTTCTTAGGGCTTCAAATATCTCAGCAAGAGAAAGGAATATTTATATGTCAAGCCAAGTACATCAAGGAAATGCTCAAGAAATTCAAAATGGAAGATTTCAAACCCGTCCTTACTTCGATGGTAACAGGTTGCAAATTGAGCATAGACAACTCATCTAAGGATGTGGAGAAAAGGTTGTACAGATCTATGATTGGTAGTCTTCTATATGTAACAACCTCCCAACCAGATGTTATGCAAGCAATTGGACAAGCAACAAGATTCCAAGCAGCACCAAAAGAATCACATATTATTATCGTCAAAAGAATTCTTCGATATCTAAAGGGCACAACATAATATAGCTTGTGGTATCCCAAGGGTAACAATCTCATTATTCAAGACTTTACAGGTGAAAATTGGGTAGGAAGCGTTGATTATTGTAAGAGTACTATGGAGTTGCATTCTATCTAGGTGGTTGTCTCATATCATGGTTGAGAAAAAATAAAATCTCAATCTTGTTATCTACAACGGAAGTAGAATACATTGCAGCGATAGCTTGTTGTAGTCAAGTCCTTTGGATGAAAAAAACTTTGCAAGATCTTAAATTACAATTTAGTGATCCTATTCCCATATTCCGTGATAACACTAGTGCCATCAACATCTCTAAGAATCCTGTCATGCATTAAAAAAAAGACACATTCCGATCAATATCATTTTGTTAGAGAACAAGTCGCTGAAAAGAATATCAAACTTGAATATTTTGGTACAAAAGAAAAAATTGTTGATATCTTCACTAAACCTTTACCTCATGAAGCATTTGATTATCTTCGCTAGAAGCTTGGGATTCTCCCAAGTTCTCATTAGATTTTTCTTATTCAGAATATAAAGGGGGAGTGGAAGTGTGTACAGATCCACAAGATGGTTGTGAGTCAAGGGAGTTACCCTTTGCCATTGATGTCAAAGGGGGAGAGAATGTTGTAGGAAGAGGTGTCATGATCGTAGGGGGAGTACTTGTGTTTCCATCAATGCCAAAGGGGGATATTGTTGATCAGTGGTTGTCATTGATGTTAACCCAAGCAACACTAGGGGCTACCCTGATATTGCATGGAATTTTGACCTACCAAATTACTATATTCCTTGTCAATGATATTTTTTATGGTTTCTACTTGTTGATATGTTTCCATTAATATATGGAACGCCACATAATTCTTCACGGTTTGAGAGATATTCATGTTTGAAGTTAGTAACCCCAGTTAGTGGATTAAAACCCCATGGGATTGTGGCACGACACAAATAATTGGTTGTGGTCATTGAACAATCAATAATTAATAAATTTTAAGCTCCTAAAATCCCTCCCACGTTCACTTGTTGAAGTCCTTCTCAACCGAAGCATTTATATAAATTGTGATCCTCATATCCTCCTCATGTAGGGATTTCACTACTTGAAACAGGTCATCGTGGATTTTTTGCTATAAATTTTTTTCTATGAAGGTTCAGTAGCTGAATTTTTTATGAGGTGAAGCCAAAATCTTGAGGAAGCTCGTGTAAAAATTTTAGATGATGGTGCAAAATATTTTCGGAGATATGATCTGTGGAAGTTAGGGTTTTTGCAGGCTCCTGAACTTTATCTCAAAGAGGTGACCTTGGAAAAATATTCATAACTCTCTCTCTGAGTATTGAATTGGAATTCTATAAAAAGTGGTAAATATTGCATGGACTATAGTTTTATGTGTATGAAGTTTAGAGACGAATGAGGAAACAGTGACACGTGGCACGTCGTACAAGTTACCTCTACTGAATTAGTCTATAATTAGATCATTGTGAGAGATTGGGAATAACTTTGTCTTGAAGAATCCAAATTGGGTCAGACCTATGGCATTGGAAAGAAGAATTAGAGGACTACTACAGGACCGAAAATTAGATATTGGGGATCTTAAATAACAGACATACACCAGATTCAATATCGAGCTCCTAGAAGGCAAGAAAAAACTAGATCATGTGCTGTCAAGGGCTGCAAAGGACCAAAATTTCTAGGGCAGCAAAGCAAAGCAAGGTGCAGTAGAGGTAAGCTCTAGGTAAGTATATTTTGTATATGAATTTTCATCTCTTAATTGCATTAGGTTCTTTGTATTCTAATTTTTTTGTTTGTTTAGCACTGACATATGCTCTGCAGGATGAGGTAATTTTTGCTATATCATGTCATGGGTATTTCCTTTAAGACTTTCAGCAGGTATTATATACTCATCAAGATAAGACTCAATGCATGATATAATGTTCTGAAGAGTGAGAAAGGGTAGCATGACAAGAGCATCAATCAAGGTGCAAAACAACAACAAGAAGTTCACCACATGAATTCTTCACGTGGGCAACACTGCATACAATCATTGTAAAGGTATAATTGTATTGAGTCATTATAAAAGCATCATTGTAAAATTTGTACAAGTGTCTATCTGCCAAGAATTGAAGAGGCGGTGTCAGGAGGTCTAGGATCATCATTAGGTATTTGTGTCATAGTTGGAGTTATGGTCTAGTGTGTCCTCTTCTTCTACATCATTTTATATCATTGTAAAGTGGACCATTGTCCCTGGTACGTGAGTCCATTATTATTTTATTCTTCTATAGTGTGGTAGGGTGGTGCTAGGCTGGTGCATGAAGTCACCAATAGGTTCAAGCCTATGAAAACTTCAGGGTGGTAGGGTGGTGCTAGGGTGAGTTGTAGTTCATTAGGTGTTGGGGCATCCGTTCAATTGACTATTGAATAATATCGGGCATTGGAGCGTCCATCCAGTGGGAGCTGGAGAAGAATGCTTTTCTAGGTTCTAGGAAGTTGGAGATTTCTTTTCAATTGGAGTTGAATATTAAAGAATTATTAGAAAAGCATTCAGTTGGTTTTTGTCCCGGAGGGGGTTTCCACCTTAAAAAATGTGTGCATTTGTGTTCCTTTTGTTTACTGCTATCATTGTACAAACACTGATAATAATTGAGGATTAACTAATGCTCTGAAATATTAATAATAATATAAATTGAAAGGAATACTAATTCACCCCCCCTCTCATTATTTCCAACAGTAGGCTAACAGTGTTGTTAGTTATATTTCTTTCCCACATATCAATGTTAGTTTGTAAACTAGAGAGGGTTTGTGCTAGTTACTTGAATTTTTGTGTGCATGGATTTGAGATAACACTTGTCACCCTCTTATCACATCAGAACCTCAAGTAGGAAGTGGCATTTGAGTGGGAATTCCTATAAATTATATAATGAAACATATATTGGAAACCATTTTCCATTGTCCCTGTTCACTTTAGCATGGATTTTTATCTATGCATATGAAATCACATGTTTGTTTAAAGTTTTGGACATAGTTTTTATGGATGAGAATTTTATCATGGATTTAGTTTACTACCTTTTTTTTCGAGGAAATATTAAATTTTTTATTAAGTAAATAAAAAATTACACAGCACATGCAATAAAGCATTCAAGAATTTAGTTTACTACCTAAACGTGAATAACTATTTTAATGTGTACAAATTATGCTTAAAATGTAGTTAATTTTGAGTTTAATCCACATGGAAATATAACTAAGTGAGTTAACAACATACAGGTATTTACCAAAATATGAGAACCTCTACCAAGTCAAGGTGTAAGCACAATTAAGGCATACCAAAGTACAATTTAAGAACCATGATCTTTAGGCAAGGAAACCATATTGCTAATTGTAGATTTGTGCATGATTAAAATGTTTTCTAAAAGGAAAACAACAACTATTCAATAATTTATTGTTTGGAGATGTGATTTCTATGGTCTAATATGAGTTAGATGTGTAAATACTTTCGTGCCCAACATGGAATTGACATGTGGTATTTAAAAAAATTATTAATAACAAAAAAGTATTTTAATGTTGGTCATAAATAAAATATTTCAATGTCAATTTTGCGTGTGTGTTTGTGTGTAATACTGATGATCTTGATAACTATAATGAACCCTATCTTCATAAACAAAGTAAAGGTATGTGAGAATGCTGAAAGGGACATGTGATTGGTGATTACGGAGATAGAGGAAAGGCATGTGACAATGTGGAAGGTCATTCTTAATTGATAATGATAAAAAACATGGTTAGTCGGGGCTCACATTGTAGCACACTATCTTTAAGAGATATTTTGTTTAATGCAAGCTATGAATGACTTTCATCATCGATTGAAGTAGATGTATGTAGGCACAAGACCAAATTTACTAAAAATACACCAACAAGTGGAATCCATGTGTGGGGTTTTCAACTTCATCACACTCAATACTGATGATATTGAGGTACCAATATATCCTTCTCCACTAATTTCTAAAAGGAAGTGCTAGTGTGATCAATAAACCTATTTACATGTTACATGGATTATTCTATATCATTAAGGTTGAAGTTGTGAGATATATTTTGATTAGGTGGAAAAAATGCGGGTAGTTATGTCTAAGCAACCACTAACTCTAGTATATATGTCTTTAGGAAATTCTTAATGTACAAATGAAGCATTAAGTAGCCTCAATATGAAAATTCACCAAACCCATGATAGATAAGCTGCAATTTCCACCAAGAATATCAACTCTTGAACTATTAGCAGTTTGGTTGAAGAAAATTTGGGGGATTATGAAAAGCTAAAAAGCATGGGGTTACATTGGATCTCTCATACTACAAACATAATAGGTTTATAGTCAGTTTTGTGCCAATTAGAATTATAAAAAAATTAACCATGTCTGTAGATTGAAAGGTAGAGAATATTGGAAGTACTTTTCTTAGAATTTTTTGTTGTTATTAAATTATGCCAACATTGTCAACGGTATTAATATTTTACATCTAGTGGATAGTAATCATGACTTGTGCTTGTATTTTGTAACTACATGATTCCATTTTTTCCATCAAATTAGATGTTAATTGAAGAGTGAAGCTTATGTGGTTTTTTTTGCTTTTGTTTTGGCTAATATTTTCAAGTGCAAAAATATTTATTAAAATAATGATAAAATTTATATAAGAATATGACACATGATTATCCAAATCATAAAAAAATAAATTAAAAGTGGGTCTATGCAGTCATTTCAATGTAGCTCTAAAAGAGTCAATAAAAAGTGCTTTAAATATCACTTCATAGGAACACAACTACAATTTTGTTAATTAATATTTAAAATAAATCCCAATGTAGAGTTCTATAAGTAAAATAAATTTAAGTTGAAAACATGTGTATATATTGGCCATACTATTTATTATTTAGGTTTAGAACATTGAAACTCATGAATATGCATATGAATGATTTCATTGCTAGACATGATATATCTTCATTGATGATATCCATAGTCACTAGATTAAGGATACGTTGCAAAATAAGGTCCATATCGTTGAGGAAGAGTTCATGGTTGATTTTAAACAATGCATACCCAATTTCTTTTCACGAATAATTCATAGCATACCTTTGCAACTCTTGGGGAAAATATACTATTAAAAGTGCGTGGACATTGAAATAGCATACTATTGAAAGTTTGAGGACATGTCATATTAATGGATGTGGATATTATGAGAGGAGTCATGCTGTGATAAGAGGTAAGTGGTGCTCAAACTATAGACCCACCTAACCCGTAATGCATGACAAATAATAAATATCCAACTACAACATGTTGTATGACAAGTGACTCACATTAACTAGTTCTCTTTTAACTATTAACATGGAAAATATTACCTTAAATGACACGTTACTTCTTGCATATCATATGCTTACAAACCGCTTTTTCAAGTATGCATAATTCTTTTTGAGACATAGGAAGGTATATTTTAACACATTGGTTTCCCATTTCCATGCTCATCTAAGCTTCATGCAAGTGAAGGAGAAAAAGGTAAAATTTCATTGAGGTAAAAACGTAATATTCATGATATTTCACATGAACATATTTGGAAATGGACTTAGTGGCAAGCTTTGCCTATGTGTGTGGACTTCTTAACCCCATGAGGGGATAAAAATGAAGGATTGTAGCAAAAAGTTTGTTGTGAGTGTACTTGTAGAGCACCTTTGTACTTTGAAAAGTAGAATTGAAATTTGCGTGATTCCTTTCAAGGAGACTAGCAATTTGTGGCATTCCATTGGAGGAGGCTAGCAAGAACACCCTTATTTAATGAGTAATCCAAAAGGTGTCAACTAATTATTATAGTAGTATTGTGTATTGGTAGTTATAAACTTATTACATATTTCATCTTACTTCACAAGTAGGGTAGTAGTGGTGTTAGTTATGTTTCTTTCATTCATATTAATACTAAGGTGTAATCTAGAGAGGGTTTATGTGTTAGCTACATGATTTTATGTGGAAATGTTCAAATCACATCATAAATTGAAGTTGGAGTTGGAATTTAAGATGAAACCCTATAAATTGTATAATGAAACCTATGTTAGCAACCATTTTCTATTTTCTCTTCATTTTAGTATGAATATTTCTTTATGCATATGAATTTGTTTGTTTGTTTCAAGTTTTCCCTATAATACCAGTGTAGCCCCCATATTGTTATTGTTGTGCCCCATCGAAGCTCACTACTGTTATTATTATGCCTCATAGAAGCCCAATATTGTTATTGTTGTGCCCTTACATTCTTATTGTTATGTAGGCCCTAATAATATTGTGACCACTTCTACTCCTATATCTACCAAGGAGGTCTTGTCATTTGAATCACCCAAGAATTGTTCATTCATGTGATCTAAAAGGAGGTTTCCCCCTCAAACAATCTTACTTTCAAGTGGTTGATCTATCTTTTCTTTTGTTTTTGTGAAATAGTTACATTTCATTTGGTATTAAAGCTTTGGATCCTAGGGTTTTGCTACTTCAAACAGGGCATCTTGGTATTTTCACTATAACTTGTTTTTTTGTGAGGCTCCAGAAGATGAAAATTTTAACATGTAGATTTGAAATCTTTATGCACTTTGTGTAAAAATTTCAAATCTTAGTTCACTGTATTTTTTTAGATATGGTCCAGGGAATTTAGGGTTTTTGCATGCTCTAAAATTCTATCTCAAACAGGTGTCTCGAGGAAAATCATCATAACTTTTGTTTCGAGCATCCAAATTGAATTTTGTAAAAAGTGCTTGAAATTACATGGACTTTAGTTTAATAGGTATGATGTTTAGGGCCGAAGATTGAAATAGTGACACGTGGAATTCTGTGAATGTTCGCTTTATTAAACCAGTCCATAAGCAGGTCATCTTGGGATATTTTACCTAACTTTACCTTGAAGAATTCAATCTAGGTCTAATAGGTAGGAGTCGAAATAAAACATAGAGGGTTATCACACGATGCAATTTCAGATCTCGGGAGGCCAAAATTAGAGAGATACAACGATTTCAAGATCAACCTGTCAACAAGCTCAAAATCAAGCTCTAAAAGGCGTGTAATTTTAATTTTGCATAAATTTTGTTTGAAAAAATAGTTTGAAGTGATTCAAAGAGCATAGTGAAGAATAAATATCATTAATTGGTTCCAAAATGTCTCAAAATAATAATAATTCTATACCCATTAAGCCGTTAGAAAGCTCTACAATGATGCATGAAGAAGAGGAAGAAAGGAAACATGATATATGAAAATTGTAGGAACAAGTGCAACAATTTTTTCTCTCACAAAGAGAAACCAAAAATGAATTGGAAGAAACAATGAATGTCAAGACGGATGGTTTAAAATAAAAAATGAAAGATGGCATAGACAATTTATAATCATAAATGAAAGGCGACACAGACGGTTTAGAAACAGAAATAAAATGTGACATGAATAGTCTAAATGTATACTTGTAAGGTTTGAAGGAAGGTTTGGAAAAGTTTCTAGAAGAAATGATTCCTAGTAGTGATAAGGTATTTCATGAAAATCATGATGAGAACAAACGAAATGTGAATCATGATTTTAGAGACTCCAACTTTGGTTTGGAGACTAACCATATTCCAAAGGTCGATATGAGCATTAGAGGAAGTTTAAGCCTAAAAGTGCCCATGAAATTTTCATGTAATTTCCATGTCATAATATTTAAATCCTGTCACCGTGCTTGTATTGAAGACTCCAAAGTCGTTGCTATAGTTGATCACTTCCACCATAGGAAATTAAGGGAGGCGATCGAAATTGAAAGGCATGCTGAGAATCTCAACCGTGATGATGGTTGGAAGCTAAGTAAGAGTTGGACTCTGATTCTCGCCAGATAATTATTTTATATTACATTATATTATTTTTATTTTATTTTATTTATTATTATTATTATAATTATTTATTTATTTATTGACTTATTTTATTTTATTTTTATTATATATATATATATAATTTATTTATTTATTTATTTTTTATACAAAATTTTCACCCTTCCCTCATTCATAAATATTTTAAACTCCCTTTTTAATGGAACAAAATTTAAATATTTGTTTTTCTATTAAAATATTATTTTATAGTTAATTAATTTACTAATTAATATTATTTCTTAAATATAATAATTTTTGATAACTAACTTTCTAATGGCTAGTTTTAAATGGCTAGTCCTTAACAAAATCTTATTTTTATAATTAATTAATATTAATTCTATCCCTTAAAAACTTTTAATTACTAACTTTCTGATGGCTAGTTTTAACAACTATTTCTTAACGGCTATTACCGGGCAATGATGCATCCCTATTTATTCATTAAGACCGATTAGCTTCTCCTCCTTGTCCTAAGGATGAACCACAATAGTTGGTTCAAAATTTCGACCAAATCCTAATTATGTGATTAATCCGAAGGACATTCATCTATAAAATATTT